>SNQJ01S0051487.1:14229-57271 GCA_010110895.2 Picea sitchensis | reverse complement strand
CCTAGACATATCTAGGGTCTTCATCAATATGGGTTCCAGACCACATACCCCAGGAGTGCACTGGGGGGGGCCCTAGACCTTGTCTAGGGTCTTAGCCCTCTTCAAGGAGAATGGCTCTCGCTGCTGCATATAAATTTAACACTTATGATCTCAATCAAACAATTAGATTGCTGAATTCAATTATTGCAGAAATAAATTTCAGACCATAGCATTAATCACATAATCGCTGGAAATCAAATTGCGGAAGCATAAAAATTAATTTCACATAACACAGGAAATTACTCCTTCAATAACTGCTTTTCATTCCTTCAAAAAACTCACAAGGAAACCTCCACAAGCTATCCAAAAGAACAGCATTGCACGGATACCAAAAAGCACTTTAAACTGAGCTGAACAACCTGCTGAGGAAGTATGGCCTGCTGTACGGTTGTACACCATGTTTGCACAGACTGTATGGACGTCGGGATGATTCTGTCAGTACAACTGCATGGATTCGTATGTCTGCCCATACGAATGTATGGAACTATTCTGTACACTGTACGGACTGCTGCGCGGGACTGCATGCTGCCGGAAACTGGCTGCCTGCTCCCTCTCCCTCTCTGTCGTTCAACTGCTCAGTGTTCTTGTGTGTCTTAACTCTCTGTCTTGACCCGTCTTTATAGTTTTAGCTGAGACCAAAAACCCTAATCTATTTTTGAGATTACTCCTAGTCTAAGTCATGCATGCATGAAATACACTTTTTAGACTCAACTGCTAAATAAGACTTCCACTTTTTAACTAGAGTGAATTACAAAATAGAGTTACTTTTTCAAAAATAGAATCACTTTTAAAAAATTACTTATTCGAAAATATCTCGAACTAATTTCTGTCCGAGCTATAATTCTCAACACTCCCACTCGAACTAATTCCTGTCCATGCTCCACTGTATCCATATATAATCTTATGAGACATCTCTTTAGGGGTGAGGACTTTCCCTTGGAAAATCATTTGGTTTCTAGATAGGTAAAGATCCCATAACACAAAACAAGGAAGAGCTCTGTGTGCTTTAACGGTTTTGTCACTATACCAGCATTCAAAACATCTCTTCAGAGAATCCTTCTCCCATTTATTATTGCCATTAGATAGTATTAATGCTTCTGAACAGACCTCCCTAGCAAATTGGCTTGCACAAACAAGTGATTTACTGATTCTTTATTAGATTTGAACAGAATGCACCTGCCAGGACCATGCTAGTTTCACATCTGCGTATTATGATTTATCCCATGTTAAAATTTTGTTAGATAATCCAAGCCATAAAAAATTCTGTCTCAAGGAAACTGTTGATTTTCCAAATATTTTTCCACTATGATTGCTTCTCCCCAATCTCCTCTTCTTCGATCTTTCCTTCATAACCAAGCTTTTGCTGTATATGCCTCCAAACTCTTGTTTTTTGGCCATTTTAAAGTATCTTCTTGATGTGTTAGTTTGAGGCCTCTGCTTTAAGAGAATTATAAACTGGTTCATTCTTTAGCTAGTTCACCCTGCAGATTAAGATCCTTTGCAGTTTTCCATTCTTGTCTCCAGCAAGCAATCACTTCTATAGAGGGCTTCTAACAGAGAAATTGAGTCTGAAATTTTCACCACATCCTATCCAGGGATTTTCGCCTATTCTAACATTGTTCCC
The DNA here is from genome assembly GCA_010110895.2 of Picea sitchensis. Taxonomy (NCBI): domain Eukaryota; kingdom Viridiplantae; phylum Streptophyta; class Pinopsida; order Pinales; family Pinaceae; genus Picea; species Picea sitchensis. The sequence continues at coordinate 55,608 of SNQJ01S0051487.1, read as the reverse complement.
ATTACCTACTTTCCAAGCTAGCCATTTATCAACTAGAGGAAATACCTTCACCAAAATCTTCCATACTATTGAAGCCCCTTTGAAGGACTTTCTCTCACTTCTGAGCTAATCTTCTAAGGGTACATCACTTATGTATTTTTCCTTCAGCACTCTGCCCTATATACCCTCACTGTGTATCTTTCTCTAAACACTTTTTGCTGCCGAGGCTTGGCCAAAAACAAAGTTGTTCTTTAGCCCCCAGCCTCCTCTAGATTGACTTTTCTGTTCCACTTCACCAGAGGAATACCCTTCTTTTCTCGCTTCCCAGTCCACAGAAGGCTGAAACATTTTCTCCTGATTTTATCCAGCATCCCTCTTGGAATATGAGTTAAGGAAAACCAGTAAATAGGAACAAGGCTGTTGGAAGCAGGAGTGGGAGTGGGAAGTGCTTGCAGAAAACATGAAAACATAGACTTAACTATTGGATTGATGATGATCATTAAAGCATCAACCATTAAGCATACATATAACATCAATTATCTAGCTTTTATAAACTTATAACATTGTCATCAAATGATCAACCATAACATCAACCTTCATGTTCAATATTTAACATTTGTCATCAACAAACTGTAATAGATAACATCAAGCGTGAAACGAAACGGAGCATTATATTTATTACAAAAGAGTTGTAATATGCAATTAATAGTTCAAAGGTAGGTTCAAACTTAAAAGCTCAAAGTTCAAACTGAAATTGTCATATAATGTTTACAACTTTACAAAATAGGCCATAATAAAGACAAAGTACTAGTTCTAGAGACTAGATTCTAAACAAAAAAAGACAAATAAATCTACTATCTACTAATCTTTCTTTTCCTATGATCTATGAACAAGAGGAGTAAGAGTATGTGGAAGTGGCCGTGGAACACGATTAGGAGCTACATGGGCCCCATGTAACGTTCGAGGTTGTGAAACTAAAGGCAAAGCCATCGCATCTAGAAACCTACTGGTGGATGGGAGTGGCATCTCTGCTGCATGATCACCATCATGACCACCCAAAATTTCAGCTTCCAAGTGCTCTAAAGTTATGGCTCCATTTTCCAAATTAGCCTCTAGATTGTTGTCCCAAGTCATATATGTTCTATCATTCTTCACTGCCTCATGATAATGGAACAACAACCTCAAGTTGTAGTGCACATAAACCAAACTTTCTGCTCTGTCTATATTCAGGCTGTTTCTCTTCATGCAATGAATGAAGTTGTAGGTGCTCCAACACCTCTTTGCAGAAGAAGTGTTAACAGCGTTTGAAAGCATCCTCACCGCCAATTTATGCAGATGTGTGGTAGAGGCACCATACATGTTCCACCATTTGATAGGGTTCAACATATTTCGATGTTTAGTTGCATGTAGATTAGCAAAGACTCCATGTTCACTGATGTACTTGCTCAATTCACTTTGTACTTGAGCACTCTCCTCTTCATTAGGGAACAACTTGTCTAATGCAAGCATATGCCCACTTTGTACCTTTGGATCTATGTGGTTTTCACTCAACATCACTACCAGGCATTGGTTGGGCCAACCAAGATGGAGAATAATATTTTGGTGTAAGGACATATGCTAAGGCATGGAGTGGAACATTTAGATAATCCCACCTTTTGACCACATGTTTATGAATATGATTATACAAGATCGTATCTCTCGGTTGAATAATGCTTTTGATTTGGCCTAGCGTGTTGTCCATTTGCTCCTACACCTCCCTAATCATCAACTGATTTGTATATACAAATTGAATCATATCATAAATGGGCTTATTGAATTGAAGAACATTGATCATCAAGATTGGTGTCCTCCGCCTCTTGAAATGCATGTTTATCATATGTGGATGCAACCTTGTCTTTCAAACCTCTGCCATGAATCACTGGAGACCATAGTAGCCAATGCCTCTCTTACCTTCAAAAGGTGCATGAAGGTGAGGTAATAGCTAGCAAATTTGGTATTTGCAATCTTAAGTAGCTCAAACTTAGAGTGATTGCGAAAATGTAGTGGGCATGACTATGATTGGTTATAAATTTTTATCATTGTCTTCCCTTTCTTGTACAATGCACCAATCTATTTATAATCATAGTCCTTCATCTTAATAATATCATGCATCAAGAGGTTCAATGTGTGAATCAAACACCTAGACCATAATATATTAGGGTACATGACCTCAATGATTACTCTCACTGCCTTTCAATTAGCAACATTATCAATAATGACTTGAATGACATTGCATGACCCATTCCTTTGAATAGTTTTAATTAAGGCTTCTACAATATTAACATTGGTCTTGTAACAATTTGAGTAGTCATGGATTGAAAGGAAGACCACACCATTGGTAGACACACCAAGTGCATTCATCAATGACTCGCCTTTAACATTTGTCCAACCATCAGATACAATGGATACTCCATATTCGATCCCATCATTTGTAAATTGTCCTAGAGTATTATGGGTCTTAGCTCTTTCCCTTTCAAGTCCCATGGTTCTAGCTTTGTCATACCCGGGCTTCTTGTATCCTTCTAGGGCATTGTTGATGGCTTGTACCATTTCAAGCCAGTAGGGTAAGTGAAGAACATTGAATGGTCTACCACATGCATAGAGAACCTTGAACATTTTTGCATCCATGTCATCCCTACAACCTTGGTCTAGGAAATTTAATATTGTTCTATGCCTCGGATGCATGGGTGAGAATCTATTAGCATAGCTGGATGGGGATCGACCACAAAGCATTTTGTGTGAGTCTAGGGTCTCAGATTCAATCTTTGATTTTTTGGATCTTTTGGATTTGTTTTGTGCTTCCTCCTCTTCCTTCATGTATTTTTTTCTATCTTTTGGTGGCACTTGATCATGGGTTTTGACTAATATAGTCTTCTTTTAATCACTTGGCATAATCTCACATAGATGCTTTCTCATGCGGGTATATGAACCTGAGTAAGTTGTATTACAACGGGAACGTGTAAATTTAGTGGTTCTGCCTCCTTTCCCTCCCTCAAGCTTTATCACATACTTCCAGAAGGGTGTTGAACTCTCTTTGGGTTTATTTCCATCATCACTGTTAGTTTCATCACCCCCTTTCATTTCTTCCTCATCTCTAGGGTATGTTCCATTGCCTACTTCCTTCTCATCATTGGTAGTTCGATTTCCCAACAAAACCATCATAACAAAAAATGGAACCAAAAGGATAAACCACATACCCATCATGCTTCTTGAGATTAAATTGCTGCCTACAATAGAACGAGGGAGGAGGAATGGGAAAGAGTAGGAGAAGAGAACATTCAAGGATTCAACATAGAAAATTTACAAGTTTACACCATATGGAAAAAAGCAAGAATGGGCTTAGATCCTACCAATTCAGCTCTCCAATGGCAGTTGATGTAACTATGGTAGTGTTTTTTCTCCCTTCTAGCATCTCAGAAATATGTTCCTCAACATCTAGCAAGGAGACCACGCAGAACCCTAGCAGAGATGAGTGAAATCAGAGATATAATGAGAGCAAATGGAGTGGAAGAGAGTTTTAATCCAGCAAGGAACCCTAGCCATGAATTACATTCCCTTTTAGAACCTTTTCTTGGTTCCCACAAGCAAGCAAAAAAAATTCGCTCAAGTATGCGGGAGCGTCTAGGGATCGCTTGGAGAGCCTTTTTTTGGGGCCTTGAGACTGCCCTGCCAAGGGTGCTTTCCATAATGGTAGGGGGGCATTTTAAAACCTTAAGGAGTGCCGTGAGCGATCTGAAAGTGCCCTTTTGAGGGTACTTTGGGGTCGCTGCCTCTCGGAGTGTGCTTTGGGAGTGAAGTGAGGGGGTTGCTCCTTCACAACGCAGAATAGCAATGCTTTCCAATACAGATTTTACTAAAATTAGTGTGCCTCCTCGAGATAACCACCTATAGCAACAATTTGTTGATACAACCAAAATTAATTTGTGAACTTATAATCGTTTGGATTTAAATGGAAACCTAGATAATTGATACCTTCATCCAAAGGGATAGGTTTAAAGGGAACAATCTAAACAATTGGTCTTTCTAAATCTTCTTTCATTCCATTGAATAGAATGGGTGATTTAGAGAAATTTCAAATTTGCTGCCATACCTATAGCCTTACAATAAAGGTCCAACAGTTCCTTATAGTCCACCATCTCTTGGATTGTACTTGCTCCAAACAGAATGATACAACCACAATGAATTTGTGAACTTATAATCATTTAGCTTTAAACTGAAACCTAGATATTGATACCTTCATCCAAAGGGATAGGTTTACAGGGAATAATCTAAACAATTTGCCTTTTTAAATCTTCTTCCAGTCCATAGAATAGAATGGATGATTTAGAGAAATTTGCTTCGGTACCGATAGCCTTATAATAAAGGTCCAGTAGTTCCAAATATTCAACCATCTCTTGGATTGTACCCACTCCAAAGAGAATTTTATCATCTTCAAAGAAGATATGGGACATATTTATTGAGCTCACTACTTATAATCCTCTTATAGATCCTTCTCTCTTTTCTTCATTTATCAGCCTACGCAGACCTGTGACCACTAGTAGAAGCAAGAAGAGTGAAAGGGGACACCCCTGTCGAAGCCCTCTTGATGCATAAGAAAAGCTAGACGGAGAACCGTTAATTATGATTGCAAAAGGCAGCGAAGTGTGGCATCCCATGACCTAGTTTATTGTTTGCAAGTTCTTACCTAGATGCATTAGTAACAATCTTACATAAGGCCAATTTACCTTGTCCTAGGCTTTTGCCAAATCGATTTTTGCAACCATAGTAGGGATTTTTTTCACCTTAATTGAATGCAGACCTTCCTAGTCTGTGCCTACTGCATCATGAATTTGCACATTAAAGAGAAATCCAAATTTCTCTTTAGAAATTACTCGAGATGGAATGAGTTTTAATCTAGAGGTCAATATCTTGGAGATTATCTTATAGACAGAGTTACATAAAGAGATTGGCCTATAATCTTTGAAAGAAATAGGATTTTTTTTTCGCAATCACGACCTTATAGTGTTTTCTATTGGAAATCAGTCAAAGGTTCTTGATTGTTAGTTCAATAAAGTGTCCTATTTCTGTGCATAGGTTTGTTTGGTCTTTTTTCCTATGAATTGTCCATCATCATTCTCGAGAATTTAAACAAGGATTGTCTTCTCACATGTTATATTATTAGAGCGAGGTGTCACCTCTTATGATGACTTCTTAGACTATTTGTTATCCTATAGCTGTGAAAATGATAGAGAGCATTGTGGAAGGAGCAACTGTCCTCCATCAATTTGACTCATTGACATGGCAATAAATCTCTGAGGTAGAGTGACATTTCGTTGGATAAAATGCAGGCTCAATAAGGATTATGGTTATCCAGAAGGCTCTTTTTGTTTTTTGTATGTTGATTATCGTGCTTCATGGGTAGATTAGATGGGTGTTGGTTTGGAACCCAGTGACACCTTCACTATGGAAGAAAGGGCTAATGAGAATGTAGTCGCTACCCTTGAATGACAGGTAGGCTATGGGAAATCGTTAATGATTTCTCTTCCTCAATCCCGTCTTCAATGTCTGTAGGCGTAAATTGCAATCTCTCCTATGTGCAACTTGAGGAAATCTTGAAGCTTTTTTTCACTTTTGCCAAAAGTCCATTTCTTTAGAGTAGATTAGGTTGGAATTTCCTCGTAACTTCTTGTACCCTAACAATCTTCGACAATTAATTCCGACAAAATCATATGTAAGCAAACATGAAATAAATTTATGAAGCAGTTTTTATTTTTGGCATGAACAACAGGATGCCAAACCAAGAAATCAAATCAACAAGATATCGATGCGAATGGATGAAGCAGGTGCTCTGATACCCCCAGTAATGACCTAAATTGTATTATAAGAGCACAGATGGTGCAATCACAGCTACAAAGATGACATATTTGAAATTTTATAATAATAATAATAACAATAATAGTAGTAGTAATAGTAATGATAATAATAATAATAATAGTAGTAGTAGTAGTAGTAGTAGTAGTAATAGTAGTAGTAGTAGTAATAGTAATAATAATAATAATAATAAAATATTCTAATTTAAGGTCACAACGTAAAACACCAAATTGATGTATGAGTCTCTCTTGTTTGTGGGACAAGNGAAATTTTATAATAATAATAATAACAATAATAGTAGTAGTAATAGTAATGATAATAATAATAATAATAGTAGTAGTAGTAGTAGTAGTAGTAGTAGTAATAGTAGTAGTAGTAGTAATAGTAATAATAATAATAATAATAAAATATTCTAATTTAAGGTCACAACGTAAAACACCAAATTGATGTATGAGTCTCTCTTGTTTGTGGGACAAGGGACCCCCTCCGTGCAGCTATATGGCTGCTTAGTTTACAAAGATGTACATACCCCACCCCCCTCAAAGGGGTCATTTACAACGATGAATGAACAATAGATGGACGACACATTACATGTCCTGAAACTGTAGTTGACATAACACTCATAAGTTATTACATAATCCCTGACTATTGACCACTGACATTGCTCTATTAAGTCAAATAAGTTACATCTGGAAAGATTATGGTTGGGGAAAAACATGTAGTAAATAATTGTCCAACTCTCTCAAATTACGATGACGCTTCAGCAATGAATGAACATGTAGTTACGAATTACTGTCCACCTGCTGCTCATTTTATTATTGTTTTTGTATAAGAAGTTACTATAATTCTGTCTATTTTGACCAAAATATATGGTGGAGAACGTTTCCTCTTCCTCACTTTCTTGAGTCCACAGCGAAGCAATGATCACTCACACAATGAAAATGAACATCTTGACATCTTTTTAGATTTACATCTAGATATAGGTGAATTCAATCTATAAGACACTAGAGTGACTTGTTTTATTTATATGTAGCATTTTAAGATTTTCTTATAGGAGATCAAAGGAGGAAAGAATTTATCACATGGATATCATTGCTTTTATTGTCTTAATAAATGTATCTATTTGGTGGAATAGATTCTTATATTTCTAATAAGGCATCTTATATAAAAATGATTACAATATGGGTATGGGTAGGCTACAAGTCTAAATATTTCTATTCCTCTTGTATTTAATTGGCCGTTGGCATTCCATTGGATACCTAGTCAAGACTATGGATTCAAATGTTTGAGATATGGTGAGGAGATGATATTGCCAGAGTTGATTTGATGAACACTACAATGTGTTATCTTCTTGGTTTGTTTATTAGAAGCATTATCTCAATCTTAAGCTGTAGATAATGTTGTCCGTTGTACAAAATCTAAGTGTAATCAGAATTGTCTGCATCAGATCAACTTGACCGATTCTATCTTGGATTTCATGAAAATGGTCTGAGTTGTATGTTGACTTGTGGTCTGACTTGGGCAAGTGATGCCCTAACTTGCTGACTTGTCTGAGTCAGACAGGGACTTGTTCAAGTCATGGTCAAAAGCAGAAACATCGGCCTATGGGTGGGGCTCAAGGAAAAAAACCCCAAAGAAAAAATAACAGAAAAAAATCCATCTAAATCCTGAACCTAACTTCCTAAAACCACCCCCCTTTCCTTTCTTAACTCATTTCACTTCTCAAAATTGCATTTGGTTTGGAGCTGAAGAGTATCCTACCTGACAGCCTGCTATTGGAAATAATTTGGCACCGACTTAGAATTTTTTTGGGGTGAGTCCACATTTGGTTGCTGACACCCATGTATTTAGAGCACAATGTTTATGTATTATGCCTCGATATGTTTATGTATCTTGGAACTTCTGTTTTTGTTTATTTATTTTCGTGAAATACATATCCCGGGGAAACCCACTGGGCACTTCCTCCTATTCTGAGGATGGTACCCTAGGTAAATTGGATACTTCAGGGCTCAAGGTTGATACAACAATATACTCATTAAGAGCTCAACATGTGGGAATTGATCCCGGGTGGGGACACTCCTCTCGACTGCTCGGGCTAGACCTAATTGACATCTTGTCACCTCTATTTATATATCCTGATGTGGTTTTGCCTATGCAATCTCTTACATGCAATATAAATCAGCAAACATGCATATTTGGTGTCTAAGTGTTTGTATTTACATTTATGTGCACAGATATATATTTTCTAAATTTAAATTTGGATAGTTTATGTATTTTTTATTTTCTCTAATTCAACTTTGAGTCAAAAGGATCACGAAGTATGAGCTTGATTAGTTTGCGAAAAGTAACCATTTTTTGCTGAGATGTCAAACTCATAGTTCTTTCAATTGCTCTCTATTTGTGATTCCATTTGAAGCTTATGCTTGCTTACTGGTTTCTCAGTGCTCGCTGCTACTCGGCGTTTATGCATTTTAATGTGTAATTGTGTGTATTTACATTTATGTGTATGAATATATATTTTCTAAATTAAAATTTGAATAGTTTGTGTATTTTTTTATTTTCTCCAAGTCGACGACTCTGATTCGAAAATATTTCCAAGTCCGAGCTTGACTAGTTTGCAAAAGCTAACAAGTTTTTGTTGCAACTTAGATGCCAAACTCATAGTCTTGCAATTGCTCTCTGTCTGCCATTCCATTTGAAGCTTATTCTTATTTACTAGTTTCTTGCAGCTACTTTAATGGCTTTTATGCATTGTCAGGAAATTTAATCCTTGGCTATTTATTTTCTGTCTCATGCACTATATTCATATATTGTTTACTAACTTCTTTTTCTATAGCCTTGCATTTTGATTTCTGTGTTTCTAATTCTAATGGCCCCCATGGTACTTTGATTTCACAAAATTCCTTATTAAATCCTATAACTTTTGTATATTCTCACATGTTGCATCACTTGTAAGCCTTATGAGCTTGTAGCCTCCTTTTGGAATCTTGGATTAAATATAGTTTTGCATCTTTATCTAAAATTCCCTTTAAGCTCTTATAGTTTTGTTCTTTATCCTACATGTTTTTTTGAGATAGTCATTTTATTATTGAGGCTATGAAATCTTGTTTTGTACCTATTTTGTTGTCTTTGATACTTTTCAATTTTCCAAATCAAATCTCCTTGTTCAGAAAATATCGAAAAGCCTTTTTTCCAAGAGCATTTCTTCCAGATCATTGGTCGGCTTATTATTTAATTGTTAGTTGTGGTATCTTCAGTTCCATCTACTACATGGGCTTTGCTTTTCGATTGGCCATATTCAGGTGTCCTCCCATTAGTTAAGGGTTGAGATAGAGCATCATCTTCCTAAAGTAGATTATAACTGTAGATTCCATTCTGTAGGCGAGGGTGATAAGACAAGATAATTTTATCAATGCTCAACAAATGACCACAAAAGTAGGTTAATGGGACCGCTGAGTGTGTTAGTGTCGTTACATAGTGGGAGAGCAATAAATGACTCCTAAATAAAGCAAGATGTAGAAAGTAAAATAAAGAAAGGCATTTCTCTAAGCTAAGACAAATTGAGCACAAACTCTAAGCTATGACACATCAAGTAGTGATAGGCAAAACAGATTTGGAAGAAATTGACCTAGAATAATGCAAGTATATCCGGATTTGCTAGCACTAGTTTTGATGATATTTGTGGCCAAAGGGAGGAAACTTAGGGTAGAGGCTTGTCTAGATGAGGAGTTGGAAGATAATTTGGGGCGTGCACTATGTTGTTGCCTAGACAAGGTTTCCCACACTTTATCTTTTGGTGTCATGTCTATTACGAGATTAGAGGTAGATTTTGCTATCTTAATAGGGGTTTACATTTGGTCTGTATGACCTTAGATACTACGATCAATAGTGCCATGTCTTGTACATTAGGGAGGCATGTTTCTTCTTTCCTCTTGTCTCATGGATGTGGTATGAAGTGTCCTGTTGACACTTAGTAGGATAACCAGTTGGCTTTGTTCTCTATCTTGCACCACTCGGTTTCCTTGTCATATTGGGGCGAGAGCTTCTAGGAGAAACAGAGCAACCAATCATAGTGCAGTGCCTTCTCAATGGCACATTACGAGTTTCTTCTCTTCTACTGGGAGTTCATTACCCTTGAATGTGAGGAGTGGCCCTCCCTTTGCCTTTGTTTTGGGGGCGATTATGCTGATGCCACCTAGGATTACTCTCTAGGGCATTGTTAGCATGGGCCACTCCCCTAAGAACATTATCCAACAGGAAATAGGTATGGACAAGTGCATTATTGATTCAGAGGATGAGTAGCGCTAGCTCCCTCCTCTCCTGGTTGCAACTGCACTTATGAATGGACCTTGTTTCTTCACCGTTTCGCCTCTGCTTTGTAGGGTTTCCCCACTTCAGATAACTTACTTGTACACCTAGGTTATGCTGTTTGATTTTTTGTTTTTGTTCTCATTTCTTTCATTTTCATTTTAGGGGGACCTCTTGTAACCCTGACTTTTTGTATGTGCTTGCTAAGATTACTGTAATCCTTATGGTCCCGTTGACCTTAGTTTGGTCTCTAGTGGACATTTTTTAAACAGAAACAGATAGTATTTTGTGTTAAAAATAGGTTGTAGTCGAGCTGGTCAGCATAGTAATACAAAAAAGATGTTGTCTCTTAATCAGAAATCTGCATAACTATCAAGCAGTATGTGTCTAGTACAAAAAAGTCTGTATTATCCTTCGTAGAGGATTTCAAAAAGTTTCTATTGGTATAAACTCTAAAAAAGAAACCTAAAATTATAACTGTTCTACATAACATAAGAAGATCTGATACTAATAAAGGCATGCTTGCTGTGCGCCTCATCTTGATCAACATTAGTAGGCTGCGATTCACAATTCATTATTGCCCAATTACATGCCTTCTAGCATTTGATGCGTTGTTTCCTCTTCTTTGGGTTCCTCAGGGACAAAATTCATTGGCATTCTAAAATTAGAAGCAACAGATTGAGAGCCCTTATTAAGATTGTAGACAATATTCATCAACATTGAACTTTCTACTTCCAAGACCTGAATTTGCCTTTTTTGCTTGTGGAGGGCTTCCATAATCACTACATTTTGAGAAATGCATTGGTGCTCATTTTCGTGGACCTTAGTTGTTATTGAGAAAATGGACATCCTATTGCTATTGATGAAGTCTTCAAGTTTGCGCAAAACTTTGTGCATTTCCTGAATTTCCCTGTGATGGTTACCATGGTTCCTGCTGTAATTCAGGACCCAGAGCTTTCACAAATGCCCAAGCAGAGTATACACAACAAAATTCAGGAGGGAGCAATAACAAAACACCCAAAATGAAGCCCTGAAGCTGTCGACACTGAGGCGAGAAAGTCCTTTCCATGCTGGAGGAATAGACAAGCCCAGAGTGTTCTCTAACTGCCAGTCCAAGGTCCACTCCGAAGATAACCAACATTGGCCAACATACTCATTCATTACTCGGAATTGAAAATTCAAAACAGCCCACAGAAGACTATCCAAAATCAAGAGGGCGAGACACCTAATCACCCTGCCACCAGTGCTATAAAACAGGAAAAAGACCCCAAGGCTAGAAGACACAAAGCTCCAGTCTAAATCCAATGCAAAGAGAGACCATCAACACCAAAATGAATCTGAAACGACAAGGTTCTGCCTCGAAATAACTTGACCAACAACTACCAACAGTGCTCTATTGAAATGGCTTGCCCAAAAAGCCAACTGAGCCAAAGATGACAGCCATGAAAGTCCCTCGTTGGTCTTCGCTTCAACGCCTTCCTTGTAATCCATAATCTCACCTTCCTGTTGCATTAATTTTTGCATTGTTTCAAAATGCCAACAATGAGTTAACAGTGGCATGTGTGAGGATATCATGAGGATGATGCACACTGCATCCTGCCTCCATCTATATACTATGTGTCTACTTTGATGAAATGACATATGTGTCCTAAGTCGCTTGGAACGTGGCAACAGACAAATAATGACAGAATTCATGACCCTAGGGATAGTTTGAAAATAAATTTCCCTTCTTTTCCGTAGGATTCCTTCACTTTGTCTTGAGCCCTGTTGGCATGGTTGTCCGCTTGTCGATTTAGGTCCCTCGGAACATGAAAAAACTTGATATCCCCGAAACGTATAACCTCCTTTTTAATCTAGCTATGAGATGAGCCAACTTGCTATTTGATGGGGTTTTCAAGTTGTTCATTAGATTGATAATTATGGATGAGTCCCCGATGTGTATTGGAGTCTTCATGCTGGATGAGTTTATAGATGTTAGTCCCCGGCGGAGTGCATAAACCTCTTCTTGGTTGTTTGTGGCTATCTCGAGACCCAATTTATAATTCAGTTCTTCTTTCCCCCTAGGATCAAGGATGACCCCCCCAGCACCTGCCACCCCTAGGTCTCTAGTGGACTTCAATATAAATTTTAATTTCAATTTTTTAGTCCCTTCAATGTGTATAAAAATGGAATAGGTATAGGGAGCTATGGATACTGGTTTTAGATCAAAAGAGGATGTACTTGTCTTCCCTAGTCTTCCCACACTTAGGTGACAACTTTCAATATATGCATGCCTTTTCTATGGGGTTAATGTTAGATTTTTAGCTCGGTAGGTGTCTCAGCTGTGCCTATCTGTCCTAGGCCAGCTGACGGACACACTAATTACCCAAGATCAACCTTATTATCTTAGCCTAAGTTTAACTTAGGCAAATCAGCAAATTTTTTCCTTTGAGTGGATTGTGTGTCCCAGGTCAAGTGGAGCACACCTCATGAGGCTTGCCAGTGGAGTGTGGGTCCCAGCCAAGAGGGTGCACCTCGTAGAAGCCTTGGAGGCTGAATTGGCACACAGTTCAAGGCAAGAAAGGTGGCTGATGGGAGGATAAAGGAAGGGGCTGAGGGTGAGAGGACATCATTGTCATTTGTGAGGCTGAGCAAGTGAGAGGAAGAGGGGCACTTGGCTGGGAGAGAATAAGAGACAGAGCAGCTTGGAGAAGGCGAATTCTGGGCCAGCTTTGGGAAGCCAGCAGAGGCCATTTTAGGGCTGTACTGTGCAGCAAAGGGAGGCCGAACTCAGGCCATATTTCAGCAGCTTCCACAAGCCGATTTCTGGGCGCCTTGTGCAGAGATAAGGTGGCCGAATCAGGGCTGATTTCACCCAGCAGCAGCAGGCAAATTCTGAGCAGGCTGTACAGGCAGGTCTGTACAGTCCAGAATCAAGCTGGGCTGTACAGCCATCAGCTGGGCGAAGTTTGTTGAGGAAGGGAAGGGTATATTGCTGAGAAATTTCTGTTTTCTAGCTGCTGTAATTTTCTCTCAAGAGCCATAATAAAGCCCCCTCTTAGCTGGTTCTCCCCACACTGGGGTTGTTTCCAGGGTACTTCTGGTGTTCATGTGTTTTTTATGCTTGGTTCTGTGTATGGTTCTGCTGTCATTTTTCAGATTTATAACTCAACTGTAGGTTAACTGTATAATTCTGAAATTTATAACAGCAAACTAAATTTCTGGGTTTAGTAATTATTGGCATTAATCTCAGTGACTGAGTTATAGGAAAAATCATCAGTTAATTTATAGGTTTATTTATTTTAAGATTTTTTTACAAAATTCTTGAGCCTTCTTAGGATACAAGAAGGAAACCGATAATGGACGTTCTTGGAATTGTATATTAAATATTTCATATTTTGATTGACAATAATCCTTTTTGTTTTATGATACAAATTCAACAGAAAAATACATATAAAGATATATGTTGATTTTTCACAGTGTTTTCTCACCCTGCAATTTATCCCAATCCCAGTTTCAGTCTCTCCTTATCACTCCAAAATGTTTAATGCCCTTTCCCAATATTAATGAAATTTGCAAACATTAATATGCATAAAATTTCGAAATGAAATTTTGACTGAAACACATGAAATAAATAATCTTTTCAATGGCTGTACAAAAACTCAGAAATTATGACAGCAAGCACACATTTAAATGACACCAAGAATTTTGGTCAAATCGACCCTGGAAAAACCCCAGTGTGGGGAAAACCAGTGAGAGAGAGGGAGTTCTTCTTATTTCTTCAAATCTGGAAATTACATCAGCAAAATAAACCAACAGCAATTACTTATCTCTTCCATAATTCAACGTCATAAAGATTTATTTGGAGAATTTCCAAAACAGCACCCTGGATTTCTGTGAGACTGCCCGTGCAGTACGTACAACCGAAATTAAATGCTGTCGCGATTTTTGCTTGGAAAATGCGTGCCCAAAATAAGCCGATACTGACGCCCGTACAAGCTATGCAGACGTTAATGCACCCTCTCACGCCTGGATTTTGCGTACTTTCTTGGGTATCTGAACTTGATGCGATGGCTTCTGCTGTCCCAAATCCGTGCAGTGCAGTTTATTCTTCTGCTGGCTACCTCGATAACCGTGCACTCTCTTTGCCTTGGAAATCGTTGCCCACTTTTTCTGCGCAAACTCTCCTTCAGAGTGGAAGCCCTTCTCCTATTCTTGCTCTCTCTCAATCTCTCAAATTCTCGTGGAAAGAATGAATTCGTTTTTGGTCTTTTTTCCTCCTTTAGAATCCCTAAGTTACTCTTAGGTTACCTTTTTTATCCAGGGCTCACATTGCCCAAGATCAGCGGTGAAATTAAATGCTCCATTAAATTCTTTGTTTAATTTCACTCACCCAGCAAATAAAAACCCACTTAGTGCTTTAAGTTCCTAAGTCACATTTCACTTTCTAATTTAAAGTTCACTTATAAAGTGACTTTATGAAAGAAGACCCACTTTTAAGTTGTGGACCACATTCCCTAGGTAAGCGATTAAAAACCATGATACTACCATTAAAAGATTCAGCACTCCCCTCCTGCAGAAGGAAAGAAGTGTTCCTCACCACACCCAACATCCTGAGATAGCAATGCTTGCCCGTGGTAAAGGCCTTGTCCAAAATATCCGCTACAGCATACATTTGGCACAAACTCCAAACTTCACAATGCCCCTCACGAACACCGTCCGTATGGAATGACATGAATGTCAATATGCTTAGATCTATCATGAAATACTGGGTTCTCCGTGAGCTTGATCGACTCGGTTAAATACGATGCAAATCACGGTGGGATCCAAACAATTTCAGAATTAAGGCTGAAGCAACATCTTACCTGCGAGCCATCGGCCTGTAAACTGAGACTAGGCGCCGCATACTGCGCCTCGAGAAGAACTTGGTGCCTACGACCTTACGCTTCGGCCCGAACCCACGACCTGTAGAACCCAATCCAAAACAACATCGAATTACTCTTGCCGATCCCGGAAACACTCCACCCCAATCCGATTGCAGTACTGCCGGTCCTCACCCCATCTCCCGGACATACTCAGGTCCAAAGAGTCTAATGTGCCACCGTAAATTAGCGGGGCGTGTTTTTCGTGCCGGTGTACCTTTGGTTCCTGTAAAGGCTGACTCAAGGTGTTAAGCTGCGCTTATGTCTCGGTCAGTGTTAACCCGGATACATCAGGGAACCAATCAATTGCGGCGATATGAGTGGGGTTCACCAGCGGAGAAGTCGATCTTAGGTTGGTGATCATAGAATTCGGATATGGGTTTACCAATCACCATGTTGAACACGCTGAAATTATATATCAAACTGCGTGCATACATCCAGGAAGATATACCTCACGCCAGCCTCCAGCCCCGAAATGAATTACGTCGGTCAATGTCGCTTCATATCAAACTCGGAAACCCAAGATCCCTCTTACCAGCCCTGTCGATCTCACATTTTGTGATGAAAGATCATCCACATAGAGAACAAAAATAAGTGGCTCACCCCCAAACACAATGTAATAGAGGTTCACATCATTTCATCTCATTAGAAATGTCGCGTAGCAAGTAGAAATTATCAATCGCGTGAATACCAAAATCTTGGGCTGTACGATCCATCTGATTACTTCAATGAAGTCTCCAGCTCATGTACAAGCGAAGCCAATGGCTTCTCATACACCTCAGTCAAACCGGATTCCCGGAAATCGGTCTTCACATCCATTCAGTGGATCTTCCAGCCCATCTACTGCTTTATTAGAACCGTCGGATAAGATGAATATCCACAGCAGCGAGGTCGCGAGAGTCTCATGCGTAATCCACCCCCTCTACGGCAGAATCCTCTAAGCCGAGAATAGAAGACGCGCTTGCTTCTCAATCGCCATCCAGCGACATGCTTGATCTTAACCAAGTGACCATCTACAAAGTGATGGCAGATTTCCACCGGAGGTCACCGGCCACCACCTCGAGCATCATTCTTCGTAGTTGAGACATACTCCTCAATAGCTCTCAAAACTGGCGTTTGTGACCTCCCCTCATAGCAGAGGCTGGGACTACGTGATCTTGGTCGCAGCCATGTGAGCACAAACCTCTCGGTGGCCTACTCTCTCTAGTAGCTCTCGGTCCTCCAAAATCATCCGCCTCCCTCAGAGTCTCCACGGAAGCCACTTTGGGCTTCCTCTTCCCTGATGGAACCTCCTCATCATCAACTCCAGTGAACGCGGAACTCGATAGCCGTGCCACAGCTGACCACAATGCACATGCACGCCACCGCACGAACGTACGTACACGGGAACTGTACAATACGTAGGCCCGAACACATCTCTCCAGGAAGTACCGGCAGGTACTACCAGCTTCATGAGTGGACTATCTCTTGGCCAGACCCGATTGACCCTGTGGCTATACGCGCGGTTTTCTGACGCCACACAGTAAAGGACCACCGCGTGACCACCTTAACTCGGAAACACATTTTCTGCGACCCCTGTGGTCACGAACTCTGAGGCCAGGAACCACATCACGAGAACTCCTAACGTGTGCTTTAGGGTCGATTATGGCTCTCGATCTAACTCCGCAGGATCTCCTTAGGCCTTCCATCCCTCGAACTTTTACATCCGTCAGACCAAACCGCTTTCTCCTCAATGCGGGATGCCAAATCATAGAGACCTGGCAGCAGCCCACAAATATGCCCTTCTCTGCAGTGGGTTGCATCTTCTTCCTCAACTCTTTTGGGATGAATGAATAGGTGACACAAACAAAAAAGATCATTAAGAGTGTCCACTGGGCTTTACACGCGGTAGAAGCCTCATCACGGTGTCACATTCCCCAAAGCTCTATAAGGACTCCTGTTCTGCAAGTAAGCGGTGGCGATGTTCTTGAGGGCCTCGCCCACAAAACAAAGGTAACCACGATCATGGATCATCGGCATTGCGCTTTAATGGATCACATTTCTTCCTCGCAGCCAGATTCTGGCACGGGGGTTGTAAGCAACGATCATCTCTCTCCGGATGCCCTATCTCGCACAATAGTCATCAAAAACATTGGAGGTATACTCCCCTCGGATTATCCGGAGCCTCAAACACTGATGCTTCTTCCCCGTTTGGTTCTCCACAGAGCTTTGAACTCTTAGGACGGCTTGAAGACCTCTTAGCGGTCTTCAAAGAGTAGATCCAGGTCTTTTTGGAATAGTCATCAATGAACAAAACATGAATACGGACTTCCACTCAGGAAGGAGATGACATCCTCCAGCTAACATCAAGAGTGAATCAAATCAAGGATACACAGTCTGCTTGTCACTAGCGAGGGAAATGGAGCCTTGGCATGCGCCCATGGCGCATCCTCTACATACATCATCGCTCAATCTCGAAGTCACGGCCAGAGCACGGCAAATGTCCCTCTTCGGTATCCTCGAATTATAATGAAGGTGGCCAACATCCTCATTGCCAAATCTAGCACAAATCTACAACTGCTGGTACTACAGTCCAATTAATCCAGTATGCGAAATAGCAACGTACAGCTCTCACATTAAAACTCCTATCACTCTAGAAGAAGCAATATTCCCTCCCTTAGGATACAAAAGCGCATCCCCTCGAGATACTACCTCATAGCCTCGATCCTCAATGATCGAAACAAGGTTATGAGCTGGAGACATACAAGACATCACCGCAATTTGGAGGAGGAAGTGACTCCTCACGATATAACGATCCAGTACCCGGTCGATCATCCCTTAAACTCCGGTCCCTAATTGTGTCCTCTCATCAACTCACGAAAGCTGACTCCGACGCGGTCATGGCAGCGGAAAGCCACCTATCAATGTACCAGGCTTCTGCGAAGAGAAGTGCTGAAGGCGACCCGATAACTAAAGAGAGAACTCACGCTCCAAAATTAACATCTGAACTCATCCATATGCTGCTGAAGGCACTTCCGTTTTCTTCTTCCCCTTTTTCCTCTCTGGACAAGTAGCTGCATAATGCCTCTGTTTCTGGCAAGCCCAACATGGGACTTTGCTCAGATCCTTCTCACCTTTCTTAGTCTTTCCCTTCTCATTGTGTCCTCCTGGATTGCCCCTCTTCTTGGTTTCTTTCCTTTCCCCTTCTTTGCCAAGTGCACATTCCCCTCATCCTCATGCACACCAGACGAGCCAACACATGCACATACCCTCTCTGGTCTCCTCGTACAAAGTCATCCCATAGCCTAACCCAGGAAGGGACATTCTCCCTAACTACAATGCCCTCCACGAACCCCATTACGGTTTGGCTGCAGTTTCAAGTACATCCTCACAAGCTTCTGTCGCGGGTATCACCTCCCCTAGCGGCTCGAGCTCATCTCTCTTTTGTGTGATTCGAGAAAGATAACATGTGACTGCTTCGGACTTAGTCATCTTGATGCTCTTCAATTTTTTCTCTAAGCACCATTTTCCTATTCTCATTTGAATTCTGAAACAAGTTTTTAAAAGCTGTCCACATTTCATGTACATATATCTTAGAAGACACATGAGGAATAATATGGTCCTTCACGCATCAAACAATATTATATGCTCTTTGCTTTGTTGATGTCCTTTATAGATGAAGGCTGATCAAAGGCGGTTGGATCGATTGAATAACAACTCTTGGAATTAGCGGTAGGTACCCTCAACGGCATCTCCCCATGAAAGCTCTCATTCTCCTAAAATAGCAACACTATCCTTGCCTTCCATGAACTAAAGTTAGCTGCCCCATCCAACCTATCCTAAACTCTCAAACACAGCCAGCCATGACTTCGTCTACTCAGCGAAACCCAAAATAACTCGCAATCCCCAACCTGCTGAAAAAAAATTTCACCTTCCCCCTCTTGTCAGCTGTCCAAACTACTGCTGTCCCAAAACGGTGAAAATTTCAGTGAACCAAATTTTGCAAATTCTGTTTTTTACTTACAGCCAACCAAGCTCGATACCATGTTGATTTTTTCACGATTATTTTCTACCCGCAATTTCCAATCCGGTTTGGTCTCTCCTTATCACTCCGAAATGTTTAATGCCCTTTTCCCAATATTAATGAAATTTGCAAACATTAATATGCATAAAATTTGGAAATGAAATCTTGACTGAAACACATAAAATAAATAATATTTCAGTAAACGTACAAAAGGCTTCGAGGAATTACTGACGAAACACACATTTAATGGCACAATAAATTTTGGTCAAATCGACCTTGGAAACCCCAATGTGGGGGAAACCAGTGAGAGGGAGTTTTTCTTATTTCTTCAAATCTGAAATTACATGACAAAATAAACCAACAGCAATTACTTACATCTCTTCCTCCAATTCCGTTGCGCCGTTGGTAGGAAGAATTTACAAAACAACGCCCTCGATTTCTGTGCAAGACTGCCGTCTGATCTGACCTGTCGAAATTAAATGCTGTGATTTTGCTTGGAAAATGCGTGCCCAAAAATAGCAACAGCGATGCGGCCGCCCATTACAAGCTATCTGGACGGAGTTAATCGCGCCCTCTCTGCCTACGTTTAAGGCACTTACTGGGTAATATGAAACGGAGCAGTAAGCTCTGCTGTCCCAAATCCTGCGGTATGGATTTATTCTGGCTGCCTCGATAACCGTGCACTCTCTTTGCCTTGGAAATCATGCCACTATTTCTGCTGCAAACTCTCCTTCAGAAATTGGAAACCCTTCTCCTATTCTTGCTCTCTCAATCTCTCAAATTCTCGTGGAAAGAATGAATTCGTTTTGGTCTTTCCTCCTTTAGTATCCCTAGGTGACTCTTAGGTTACCTTTTTTTGATCCAATGGCTCACATTGCCCAATATCAACGGTGAGAATTAAAATGCTCCAAGTGAAATTCACTTTATTTAATTTCCGCTCCGCAACTTAAATAAAAACCCACTTGGTGCTTTAAGTTCCTAAGTCCTTTTCACTTTCTAATTTAAGGACCATTTTACCACTTATAAAGTGACTTTATGAAAAAGACCCACTTTTAAGTAAAGTTCACTTTACCACTTATAAAGTGACTTTATGAAAAAGACCCACTTTTAAGTTGTGGACCACATTCCTAGGTAAAAGATTAAAAACCCATAGGAACCACTTGTCCAAGGTACAAATCTTCATTAAAATTCAACAATATAAACATTCATAGTACAATTTGATTTATACAGGATAATATCAAGGTCTTACTGATACGAAAGAGTAATTTCATGTAATCACATGGAATGTGCCCAAGTTTCATATTTTCAATCTCCGAGTTATTATTTTCAATCCCTTCTTTATTGATCAATGATATCTAAAGCAGTAATGTGCGCTTTTTCCAGATATATAAGCAGCTTATATTCATAAAAACATGATAAAAGTTAAATTTCACTTCTTTTGGTAGATAATCTTATTAAAACATCATATGTTGACCATGCCTGTGGTGGTTATTTATCGTCTTGCAGGGGATAACAATTATGGAGATGATAGGCTTTTGTATGCCCAAGGTCAGCTATGGCTTGAGAAGCACCATATAATGGGTCGTGCTGTTGGGTAAACTATCTTTCACAGATTAAACTCCCCCATCAATAAAAGGAAGTAATGTCAAATGATTAAGCAGTGGAAAGGAAAACTGAGTTTTTAAAACCAGTCACATGTTGTTTCTGCTCTTTAAACTCATATATGCAGCTCCTTTCCATTGTGTTGTGTTGGGAGAAGGTAGTTTGATCACTTTCATTTTGGTGTCCTCTTTCCATGGCGCATCTGAAAAGAAAAATTCAGTAATTTGTAGTGAAGGTTTTTTTCATCCCTTCCAATTTCTCTTGGAGATTGGAAGAGTATGGAATAATTTTGGCTGTAATTGGCTTCATTTTTTGATATTCTCCATAGACTTGTCTGTTATAGTTGTTTGCCTCCATATATATTAATATTTAAATAGAACTCCTAAGAATGGGTCGATGGACTTTGTGCAGGTTTTTACCGTATGTTGGCTGGGTGACCATCCTTATGACTGAAAAGCCCTTAATCAAGGTTTGTTTCTGCAAGTTTGTTGATCACATATTTAAGCTTAGCATGCTACATACTTTAGTTTGCTTGACAAACAACGACCTTAATGGCAATATCCTGTGCTTTGCTAGCTAATGAAGTAGTAAAGAACATTTGATGTAGATCAGTATGATGCATAACCATTGTATTCACTTTCTAGCTCTATAAACATACATGACATACTTATCAGATCTACCAAATTGGGGTTTCAAGAGGCTGTCCTTGCTGTAAACTTTGTTTCCAAACTATTGAACTTGTATTTGGCTTTCAAGGATTGAAATCACTGTATGTGTTTACTAATGCTCCCTTTATGTTTGTTCATGTTGTATCTCTGACATTATGAATGATTTGTTTACCAGTACATACTGATAGGAGCGTTGGGTTTGCTGGTAATAACGTCGAAAGAATAGAGATTATCATTACTTTAGACTCTGTAAGTAATATTTGAGCCCTATATATTTTTATCTTATATTCTTCTTAGTTTTAACTAAGCAATTAGCTTTATTACAAGTATTTGCTTTCATGTGTCCTATATAAGTCTCCCAAATATAGCAAACTGAATTGTTGCATGTCTTGAACATCATAGAATTTCCCTTTTTAAGAAAAAAATATGTGAAAATATGTGAAAATATTGAAACATGGAATAACTTATAAGTAACTGCAATAAAAAACCCCGTGGGCTAGCTTGAGTGCTTTGAGCTTCATGCATGAGGTCTTGGTGTCGATTCCACGGGCTGGCTCTCTGTTGTATGCTTCACTTGATGTACCTACAGGGTCAGGTGCTGTAATGAGCACTGGTGGGCTTACATTGGGTACTGTCCATGGAGTGTGGGGAAGTGCTTGGGGATTTACCCACGAGGTTTTCCTTAGAAAAAAAGTAACTACAATCAATAGCTTATTTCATGTATGTTGGCTTATCTTAAACATTTTACCTCATTGTAATGTATCTATTCATTCATTGGAATTAGGTATTCATGATTACTTGGTCATTTGGCAACCCACAAAGACATTTATCATTTATGCTTTTGATATACTTTCAGTTATCAAGCAATAGAGTTTCACCTGTTTCAATGACCTTGCAGAAATTATTATCTTAATCTGAAGCCAATTATGACATTTGTCACTGAATGTATGCCTGGCCTCTATGGTTGCTCTGAAACAAGTTAATTGGAATACTGACTTACACTGACCTAACAAATCAAAGGAAGAGATTTTACTCTACAGAACCTTGTACCTTCCAAGCTTAGGTTGCCAGCAAAGGCATTGGTGGAGAACTCTTTGATGTGGTTATCTGCTAGGTTGTATCTCATGACGAAGGCATTGGTGAAAAAAAACTCTTTTCATGTGCACCTATTATGCATTGCAGATTATCCTAACTATCTCAATTTTACAGACTAAATCACAAGGATTGATGCTTGGGTTCACAATCTCAGGCTCACTTTTGACCAGCTTTTTTCCTTGAATGGATCTGTGAATATTCCTTGAAAGGTTGTTAACTCGGAACTTGATCAGCAGGTTTCTTGTTAGTTCATGATCAGCAGGTTTCTTGTTTGAATCCAATCTGTAAGGAATGTCAATGCATTCCCGTGCATGTCTGGGACAATTTTTCTGAGGAGTGAGGGGCAGGCATTTGAGCAAATGATACATACATGCATACATATGTCATAAACACATACCTATAGCCCTTGAAAAAATATGGATTACTAGATGAATTATGAAATACCGTTTGAAGAAGTTAGTAAAGAAATGCCAATTGCAAGTTAGGACGAAGCTATGGACTTCCCTCTATTTTTTTGGAATTAAAATATGGAAGCATCCAAGTCATAGTTTCCTCTATAGTGGGATTTGAAGGAATGATAGGAGCAACTATTTGAAATTGCAAAAAATACAAAGTATATGGTTGCTTATTGAAAGGAGTTCTCACAAAACTATGTGAACATAGAATTGATTTTTTTCTACAAGGTTGGCTAATTAGGTGAAAATGTTATAAGATGAACATAGAACATGGAGCTCAAAATGGCCCACATTCTAAAGGTTATGATGTTATCATTTCAATATGAGTATGCATGATTATGTGTTCCCATTTTAATTTCTCTATAGAAAACTAAATGTCTAAAGATATGTATAGGCCTCATGAACCAGAATGTAGTAAACTAAAAATGTTCCCCTTCCATTACCCGATACTATATTTTCGAGGAAATAGTTGGCATGAGATATACTTATACTTTGGATACCTATTGGGTAGGGTGAAATTAGCATTAGTAAAATAATTTTTTTCAAAACAACTCTTTTGATGAAGTATGTCACGAATAACTTTTAGTTTGTGTAATGATTTAGTTACATTCTAGTGAGTTATCTTATATTTTTGGTCTATTAATATTAAGATTGATAATGTTGTGTAGATTATTCGATGGTCTAATATTGCGTGAAGGCTTATAAGTTTCATAGGTTGTAATTGAATATAATAAAGCGTAGGTTGCTTGCACCACATGTATGTTTGTCGTGACATAGTTTGTCAACGAAGATTTAAGACAAACTTGAATAAATTTGAATCATTATTGAAAAAAGTTTTCCACTTTAAGGCTAATATTTTAGGTCATGACACTAGCCAACTTGGTAGATTTAGCATATCAACCACTAGAAGTATAAATGGGTGAAATCATTTCTTGGACGTGTTCTACTAATGTAAGTTTTATCATGAATACATAAAGGCGGTTCATCCATAATTGAAAGAACTCTTGCTTTTATTTGTGCTTGCTTCCCATCTTGCTATTTTAGATTCAAGGATGGAGTTCCATATTTATGTTGATGCTTCGCAATTTGGAAATGGTTATACCTTGGTTGATGAAGGGGCCCATGGGCTTGATCATCCCCTATATTTTGCAAGTCGAAGATTAACCTACGTTGAAAAATTTATAGTACTAGAGAATGGAAGGGGGTTGTGGATGATTTATGCCATTTAACAATTCAACATTATTTTGGTAAATCCCTTTGTGTGTAATGGGATTTAACTAAAATAACGTTGATTGAATCCACTCCCATGCATGTTGGTAAATCCATCTTGAACATGTTCTCTCCAATTTGCTCAATGGCGGTAAGGGCCATATTCTAGTGGCTTAAATTTTTTGTCCTACATGAAGCGCCATTTATGAAGATAAACCCAGACTGTGCCTTGGAAAAATTGATGATCTATGTGGGATTTGTTTATGCTTCAGTTGACTTTCTTACAAATTGTCTCAAACTTCATGAACTTTTTAGATATGGTTGGTGAACCTTATTACTTGCCAATGTGCAAGAACTTACTTTGTCGATGTCACCTTGGGAATATGACCTAGAATAACTAATGGATCCTTCAACAAGGATCTAAGGAACACTTCAAAATGTTTTAAGTGTCAATATGCTCTACATTGCGTGACTGTAATTACATTGCACATATGGAATGTCGGCCATCCCATGCATGTTGATGGGTTAGATGCACATCCATTGTATGATGGTGCGATTTACTACATTGGTTTGTCCATTTGTATGTGGATGAAACACAAGAAAAATTGCAATAAATGTCGCTAAAAACACTATTTTCCTAGCCTATAAAAGACTACAAAACACCCCTTGGTAGACCTAAATATATGAACATTCCAAAATTTAATTGCCATTACGACATGATGATCATAAGATCAAGATAATTAGGGAAAATATAATGTTGTAGCCCATAACAAACTCGAGGCAGATGGATCATCCTTGTCATTGTTAGGTAGTCCCCCTGACTTGTTGTTTTGTTGCTCTAGCTCAGGGACATTGATTTCCTAGCCATCATTCCTTTGCTTCTTCTTGCCCTTGAGAGTGACAAATGGAATAATAAGGAATTTATCATATGATGCCCTAGTTGGAGGACTGCACAACCATTTGTGGTAATGCTTTATTTGCTTTTGGATAGTTTGACCAACACAATGACATGGCCAATCACCATTGTGCTAGGATTGTTGTGATCTAGTAGCAAGTGTTGGAGAAGCAACTCGAGGCTGTTGACACATGGTGGAAGACACACACTCGTTAATTAGTGAGTTGACATAGATGGACAACATTCAAGACAAAATTTTGAACTTGTATAGTAATTTTCATCGAGAGATGAACACATTGGATTTCTATCAGTGCATGGGGTAAGCTTATTAATTTGGGTTTGAGTGATGTTAATATCATATCTCTTTTTCCAAATTAAATATTAAGTTTCAATTCAAATCAGTTTTCATGTAAACTAAAATTCCATAATTTGAGGAAATTTATCACCTAGAATGGATACCTTCTAGGGATTAGGAATGGGAAGGAAGCACGACTGAAAGACCAAAACTCATTTGCCAAGTGGACTTTGCAAAGGGAAAAACAAAACAAGGGTTTTAAGGTATCAACCCAATTTCAAAAATGACACTTAGGGTGGCGAATACCCAAATGAACTAAGGTGAAGGCCTACAACCGGGCTCTCGTAATGAGAGACTGGGAAGAGAGATCCCTCTTTGAAGGAACATGGCATTTCGAGACACTTATTAGTCTAAAAATTTTTGCACTTTGTTTAGGGTTGAGCCTCCAAAGCTTGTTGAGTTGAGCATCAAGAATTGGCTTGTCATTCACTGGTTATTCCACTTCTACTTCCACTAATTGACTAGAGGTTGAACAACCAACTATAACATTAGTGATTCTAGGATTCACTCTATAATGCAATCTAAGGCCACTGTGTTAGAATTCGTTAGCATAGATCTCTCGTTGTGCCCATGGTCCCCTCAATGGGCCTAACATTTAAGAACACATGTTTCCTCTTTGGAGGTCACAACTTTGAATCTGGAGGGAAATTGAGTATGTACACCTTTACATACTAAGCAGTCGAATTGATGTGCAGAGTGGGTCCCTTGTCCCACAAACAAAGGGGTCTCATACGTCAATTTGGCATCTAGCTAAATTGGGACCTCAAAATTAGATTATTATTATTATTATTATGAGTTTTTTATTATGCCCATGCCCCTTTCCCCTAATCTCTCAAAGTGCAACAAAGGCTCCAACTAACTTTGCGAAAACCATTTTTTCCCTCAAAGTTAGTCCAACAAGAAATTCAAGTGGGTTTTCCAACATCTGGTAGGCGTTGATTGAAGGAGATCAATGGGATGAGTGGTACACATTAGTGGTTGAAGGAATTTGGTGCAAATCTCATACTGGGCAACCATTGTTATAGGCTTGGTAATGCACTTCTCTACCTTTTTCACTCTTTGGATCACCATGGCCTAGTTGAATCCTTGACCAACCTTGGTTTAAGAGTGCCAACGTGGGGGTGTCTTGCACAATATGCTTATAACATGGAGACTTGTCCCACAAAAATGTTGCAATCATTGTGTAATATGATCAATTGAACCTTTCTTCTCAAGGATCACGAGAAAAGAGTCATTAAAGTGCTTATTGACTAGTTGATCAACATCGAGTTCATGCAAGGGGTTTTGTTGATGAGCTCTTGACCGATCCTATGAGCCATAAGGTGATTAGGAGCTTTTGTTGCCATTATTTACAGTGGAAATTCCAAAGGGTAGCCTTGGTGGATAAAACAATAATTGCAATGCATAAATGATAACCTTAGGACTTTATTCTTTGAAGCTTTTGTTGCCATTATTTATTTATGTTAATTGAAAGGCATGTCAGAGCTTCATAAAATAAAGTCTTGTATGCCCTAGAGAATGGGCAAAGCCCAAGGGCTTTGAGCATGGATAGGATATAGAACCAATCTACTCTTTTGTTCACTTTCTTGAAAGCAATTTTGATGAAGAGACCATCAAAGCTTGAGCAACGTGCCCATTCCATTGCCTCGAAAATAAAATGCCCTTTTTTAAAACCTATTTGTGTTGAGCGACTAATCTTTCTTAGACTATGCTTTATTTTAAGGGCAAAAGATTTACCCAAAATCTTGTACTAGAAATTTGAGAGGGTGATAGGTCTCCCCACTTGTGATAAGATTCGCCCCCAATGATTGTATTTTGATGACTTCTTTGTAGACATGAAGTAGGTTTGGCTTGACAAAGTCCCAAGTATCTTTGTAAAATTTGCATAGAAATCTGTCCAAACTTGGCGAGTTATCATTGGCCATCTTCGACAAGGTAACTCTCTGGTCATCCAGGTTTGACGACTGATTGCATAACCTTGTTTGTGCATCATTTGGCTTTCATAGGACCACACTAACATAGGTTTGTATGGCTACCCTATGTTCGTGAATCGTTAGAAAGGCCATGTTGCAAAGAGGAACAAGTTTACTTTTGATATCCTTCTACTAGGTAAGCATGCCTTTAAGAGTTTTGAAATTTGAGATCTTCTCCATGGACTCTTTTGAGGCTAGGGCCTTGAAGTAGTCTTTTTTTGACCTATGCTATGTCTTCATCCAATGAGGCCTAGTTCGTAGTTGAAACCCTTTTCCTAATTTCTGCCACCCTTAAGTGGTGTCTTAGCTTAGCCATCCTAGTTTCATGTTGTTCACTAGAAGGGCTATCTTGAAATTGTTGGCTCACCAACTTCGGTTCTTTAATAGCCTTGTTTCTCTTTCTTTTGATAGTAACAATTTGCTCCCCTAGCTCTTGAGAAATGAGGTGGTCCTAGAAATGGTTCTTACCATGAGATAATCCAATTGTCTTCATTCCCTAGTCCTTAGAATACGATTCCAATTTTTTTGATGCAGTTCAAGCAATTTTAATTTCTAAGATGCAAACCATTTTGATTTTGTGATTTAATTTACAATGTGGTGGCTGAGGTAGGTGAGATATGCAAAATATAATACATAAAATAGAAATGACACAAAAAGATCTTGAACTAAGCCGACTATCACATTTCCTCCTTACGTAGAGGAAATTATGGGGAAACTATTGCCTTTGCAACAAACCAAATAAGTGGTGATTTGCCTTTGTGTAGGAGTTTTTGGGCTATACATCAAGCAGAGGAGGCTAAAAATCTAGAATGGTGTGGCCTTTGGATGTGTCACTAACACCTCCAATTGTGAAGGTTTAAACTTTATATAACTTGAACTGACTAACATTGATCGAATCATGTGGACCAAGTTGAGTTGAAAGACTGATTTTGAGCCTAATGATGTGGATTTTTGAGAATTTGCTTGTCCAAATGAAACCAAACTTTGTCACCAACATGACATTGTGGATGTACTCGACATTGGCCATGAAGGTTTTTGTACTTGGCTTGGGTTTGAAGTGTATCATCGACTCTAGCATGAATTTTGGCCAAGTTTTGCATAATGGAAGAAGCCTTATCTTGCTTGTAATCTTGGTTGGATGTAAAGGGTGAAGGAAGAGCAATGAGAAATTCATAAGGTGTAAGATGTTCTAAACAATAACAAACATCAAATGGAAAATGTTTGGTGGAGACACGAGTTGCTTTATTATAAGTGAGCCACAATATATGTAGATAAGTATCCCATTGTTTTGTTGATGGTAGATGCAAAGAGGATGGACTAAGGTCCTATTGATAATATTAGTGTGACCATCTCAGACCATCAAGTGTTGTCTACCTAAACACAAAATCCTTAGTAGGTATTAGACTCTTTGTACATGAGCTATTTTATGTGCATTTTTTAATAATGTTGTATTTTTTTTCCACAAAAAAATCGTACCTTTTTCCATTATTAAAAATACATAAATTATTTTGTAATCATTGCCAAAGAGATGGCCACAAAGAATGGACAAAGACATCAATGGAAAAGCTTCAAAAAGAGACTCCGAACCTCAAAAAATGTCCAGAAATCAAAACATAAGTTGAACAAACCAACTCAAACAAGAAAAGAGTTAAGATTCAAATACAAATTTAGTGCTAATCCATAATCATCCTTGGAGGAAGCACTTCCTCAACCCCATCTTTATATATATGGACATCATAAGAGAACCTTGCTGCTCACTTGCACCTTTTTTGAAAAGGTTATCAACTTTCTGATTGTGTTCCTTGTAGACATGTTGACACTTGAAAGATTGGAACCTTGACATCAGATTTTTAGCATGCTGAAGATGCCCATGAGTTCAGGTTCCTCAACTCCATTGCACCATTTATCCAAGATAGAGTGAGTTTAGAGTCCCTATATACTTGTAGGTCATTGACTCAAACCTCTAAGGTTGTCGTTATTAGGGTGCAATTTACATTCACTTCAACACCGTTGTTTGTTTCATTTCCTAAGCCAAACTAAAAAGATATATAATGAGATTCAAATAAATGAAGTATACCTTCAACACCACTTATATTAGGGTTATTCTAGGATGCTCCATCAAAAAACCCATGGGGTTTGGATTTGTCTACAACTACCACCCCTGTTTCCCTTTGTTTCTTTAGCTTGATGTTTTGCCTATAGTTCTTGTAGGCTTCTTGGAGATTTCGTAATAGATGATGGTTGGTGTAAAGACCATATTTTGAAACAAAGAGGCAGTTCTTGCCAATCAAATAGCCCATGATACGAAACTGGAAATGAGTGATGTACTTTACTTGTGTCATTATCATCTACCAGTTCTGAAGAGTCTCATCACTAGTCTCCCCATCCCATTTACCTTTTACACCAATTATTCCCCTCAGTTGATCAAACTTCCTTTACAAAGTTGCATGACAGGGATAAGGGAGAGACACTATTTGATTGATCTCTACACAAAATGTAGTAACTCGACCCTTGCCAAGACCTTTTCTAGAGATTATCCTAAGTTAAAATTCTGTTGGATAGTATGTGTCATAAAATAATTCTAGCTTTTAAAGGTGCTTTAAATTTCCGAATCACTCGCCATTTCCATTCTCCCATTTATAATGGGGTTATTCTAGGATGCCACATCAAAAATCCCATAGGGTTTGGATTTGTCTAGAACTACCATCCCTGTTTTCCTTTGTTTCTTTACCCTGATGTTCTGCCCATAGTTCTTGTAGGATTCTTAGAGATTTCGTAAAAGATGTTGGTGTAAGACTATATCCTGAAACAAAGAGGCATTTCTAGCCAACCAAATAGCCCATGATACAAAACTGGCAATGAGTGATGTACTTTCCTTGTGTCATTATCATCTATCTAGTTTTGAAGAGTCTCATCAGTGGTCTCCTCTCCCATTTACCTTTTCCACCAGTGGTTCCCCTTGTTGATATTATGGTAGCTGCGGGAGGTATTTAGCTCCACGTGTAACCCTGACGAGAATAGAATATTCCGGGAAGCAAGAAGAAACCCTAAAGCATTGAACATTACCCTAGAAGACAAGTCGGCTCAAGGAAATATTTAATATTAAGTATTTAGCCTCCAGAATGAGAAGTCGGCCCAGACGGCTCAGGAAAACAGTATAAATATAAGTAGCCAGACCTCATTTGGTACACACAGCTCAAAATTTCAGCAGTGAAGAAGTGCGCAATGCAGAAACTGGGCAAGTGCGCAAGTCTAGGGAGTAGTTGCAGCCGCAACTACTGTAATCTGTATTCTCGGTTTAGGCTCGGACCTTCTATTGGTTATGGTTGGACTTTCTGATCAGTCTTGGTTATCTTTGCTTGGTGCATTAGACTTGGTTGGTTATTGGTTTGCTTCCTGAATCATTCTCTGTCAAGGTTAAGGTGCTCGGGGGTGGCTTCGGCCTATGGTTGGGTGACAATATTGTTATATTGTCTATGGTTAAACGAGCACATATATTACTTTCTAACAGGTTATGGGCCCACACTATCTTCGAACAATCTAACCACTGGAAGATAGATTTGGAGGATTTACTCAGTTACAGTTGCAGTTGCTGCCAGTTTTTGCTGCAACAAGGAAACCCTAACCCTCTTGTTGAGGCACCTTAAGTGAGGAGATTGACTTAATTTCTGGATAGCCTAGTGCGCCCTAGCCTAACGCACCTCCTGGTACTCTCAGTAAGCTAAGACGTCAAGTTTGAGTTTTTGGTCAAAGGTTCACCAAGTCAAAGCAATTATGACTTACTCTATGAAGATAGAAAACAAGTTTGAAGGGGCTTCTAACTTCACAGCATGGAAGACAAGGATTGACCTCATCCTTGCCAAGAATAAAGTGTTGGATATCGTGAAAGGAAAGATCGTGGAACCATAGTTCAAAGAAGGAAAAGAGAAGGAACCTCATAACGTGACAGTTATGGAGAAGTTCAAAGACAATGACATCAATGCCATGAGTATCATAGTGGACTCTATAAAAGACCACTTGATACCCTACATCTCCCATCTTGACTCATTTAAGAAGATGTATGATGCCCTAACAAACCTCTTCTTAGTCAGAAACATTGGACAAGTAATGAGTCTGAAGAATGAGCTCCGTGACATGAAAATGAATGATGATGACAGCATAACATCATACCTTATGAGAATCTCTCAGTTAAGAGATCAACTACAAGCTATTGAATAAATCATTTCAGAGAAGGAACTGGTAAATATAGTACTCAATGGTCTTCCCAAGACATGGGATGCATTTGCTGCAAGCATGAACACAATGAAGGGGTATCCCACATTTGAAGAACTTTGGACTTGCTGTGCACAAGAAGAATCAAGGATTAGTGCAAAAGAGAAACCCCAAAAGAAATACGATGATCAAGCCTTCCCAACAAGGTTCAAGAATTTCAGGAATAAAAAGAAGTTTGGCTCAAGGAAGAAACCAAATCAAGAGAAAGATATGTCAAAAATACAATGCTTCAACTGTCGAAAATATGGTCACTACAAGAATCATTGTCCCGAGTTAAAGAAAGGAAGGAAACAAATGAAGCAACGATTTTTTAATAAAGGGAACCCTCAAAGAAGGCCAGGGATAAAACAAACTTCTTCTTCTAAGACAAGGTAACAATATTCTTCATAATTCACCAAACTTCTTCTTCTAAGACAAGGTAACAATATTCTTCATAATTCTTGTACATACCATGTTTACATAGTTTCTGTACATATCTTGCATATCTATTTCTTAGAAGATAAGATGTTCAAAGAGAAACAATACCTATGGAAGAATACCAAGATAAGGATTGCCATCACGATGACTACAAGTCAAGCAATACACATGAAAAGATGAAGTACATTGACAATCCTTGGTAACAATTCCTATGGAAGCTATTAACATAAGTAACAACTGCAAGATAAGCCGGAATCAGAATCAAACTTGAAGAAACATGGAAGAAGTAAAAACAGAAAGAAGTCTACAATCAAAAGGAAATTAGAAAAATACTTGTGACACTTTGCAGAAGGCAATAAGGATGCAGATGAAAGCGTGGACTCTCCTAGATGGAGGGAGTTGATTATATAATTCCAAAAGAATAGCATGCATTCATGCATGAAGAAATGATTAGGAGGGAGCTAATCCTAAATAATATGATCCATTGAGGATTATGAAGTATCTATCCATGTTCCCATCAATGGTAGCAGCCATGAAAAGCAACACGTGTTCAGTTTGACTTTAGAAGAAGTCTTCTTCGAAAAGAAGCCTTAAAGTATCCTTGGTTGTCCATCCACATTCATGATCCTATGATGAAAGGAAGAAGTCAGAATCTTCAGGGCATGGAATC
This sequence comes from Picea sitchensis, assembly GCA_010110895.2. Taxonomy (NCBI): domain Eukaryota; kingdom Viridiplantae; phylum Streptophyta; class Pinopsida; order Pinales; family Pinaceae; genus Picea; species Picea sitchensis. The sequence continues at coordinate 22,917 of SNQJ01S0051487.1, read as the reverse complement.
TATAGAAAACTCCATGGACCCAAGAGCTAAAGAGAAACATGAGGAAGAACATGAAGATTCCAAGAAAGAAAGAAAATCCAGAACAACCAGTGATTATATCGAGAATCACAAGACTACCGGCTTGGTTTTAACCCACTAGAAGCAATCAAGCAGAAGAAATGGAAGTTGTGATGAAGAGCAGTGTATGAAAGACTTATGAATTGAAGCATCGTGAGATTCAGAACTAGAGGTTCTCCTAGATGGAGGGAGAAGACTATGATGATAGCTTGTTCCAGTAGCCAGACATACCTCTACCTGAGCCATTATATCTTCTGCAATATCCATGGGTTGGAGTTTACATCAGATGAATGTAAGGACTGTTCTCCTCAACAGAGTAATTGAACAAAGAAGCGTATGTAGAGCAACCTCAAGGTTTTGAGGTATACCAGAAAGAGATCCTTGTATGCAGATGGAAGAAGATCTTGTATGGATTCAAACAACTTGGTGCATAGCCTCCAATGCACATCAGAAGCATGGTGAAAACTTTCTATAATAGAGATATTGTATCAGAAGGGTTACTCAGAAGTCCAGGATGATGGATTGCTAATCCATGACAAACTCTCATGATGACAGAAGAAGTGCCACTTGGATATGTTCCAGTTTGAGCTTTGCCACGATGTCATGAGCTAGCAGGAAAAAAAGAGCTGAATCCAACCATGATATACTGTAATGATTAGAGCTATATGAAGCCTTCAGAGAAAACCAGTGTTCCAGAAAGATCGAAGTACATTGAGATCAAGCATTACATTCTCCGTGTTGAGGTCTAGAATAGAGAAGTGGTTCTCCAATATATCTCCATAGATGAGCATATAACATATATTTTGGTAAAACCTCTATCCAAGATGAAAAGGTTTGCATACTCAAGAAACAAGCTGGAGCTCGTGGAGACGACTTCCTTATTGAAAAGGGAAGAGATGGCTCCCAGGTTGGGAGGGAGCATTGATGTGTTATTGATTTATGGACAGTCATTTTTCAGTTCGAAAAATGGTCTAGGATGAGCAGTTCCTTTCCAGTTCGGAAAGTGGTTTGAGATTTCTGACGGACATGCATTTTCCAGTTCGAAAAATGGTCCAGATTGGACGGTCATTTTCGTAATGAAAATGGTTCGATAGATTGTTGATGTACCATAGACATCGATTCCCCTTGTGGCCAGTGTGGGGGAATGGTCTTGGACAATCTTTCTTCTTGGCAACCACTCTCAGTAGTGGTCAAGTATAATGGTTTGCCTCGCCGGGTAGTCATTCTTTCGAAGTTCACAGTTGTGAGCAGTTTTGAAGAATGGTTCATTTTGGAGGTTGGTGCAGGGCAGTCATTTCCTTAGGAAATGGTCCGGACAGTCATTCCCTAGGGAAGACTCATTCTCTCCAGGTTGCACTTTGTTTAGTGTCGGAAGAATGGCCCAATTAGGTGAATGGTCCAGGTTCAACAATCAGGGACAAGAATTTCCTAGGGCAGACTCATTCTCTCTAGGTTGCACTTTGTTTAGTGCTGGAGGAATGGCCCAGTTAGGTGAATGGTCCAGGCTCATAAATTAGGACAATTATTCTTCTATGCCTAAGAAGAGTAGTGCAGATAGCTCATGGTTGATGTTTTACCTTCTGAAGGTAGATGCTCTTCCAAAACTCACAGATGTGAGTGGAAGAATGGCCTAGATGACTCAATTTTTATCATGACATTGTTTTTTCTGTGTAGGTTGATATCATATGATATGATTGCTATGGAGACTGTATGTCTCTGGACAGTATATGTATGCTACTGTGGTGGATGTGTTCCACTGGTTGTGACTATGTCTCACTGATTAAGTAGCTGTGTGCTACTTGGTTTGGTAGTGTACCACTGGATTGTAGTTGTGTACTACTATGGATAGACACAATTGTGTTCTATTGAATGACATTGTTTTGATTTCCATGTAGACTATCAGTAGTGTTGAAAATGATTATCAGCCAGATGGATAGTCAATGTGCTTGTGGACAAACATTCTCCAGGCAGAGAATGGTCCAAATAGAACAGATTGCTGGTGGACAGGTATTCTGTCTGTGGAGAATGGCCCAGGTTGACAGTTTGTTGACATGTCATGGACTAGTATTTTCCCTAAGGCACAGATTGTGGCTTGATTAGAAAAATGGTCTAGGATCGATATTTTCTAAGGCATATAAGTTGAGACAGATCTCTATGGTACATATGACTTGATTAGAAAATAGTCCTAAATTGACATTCCTATAGGAATGGTCTCTGTAGTCCATGGCGTAGCTTTTAGCATCTTGTTGGGATAGTCATTTTTCTAGGACATATGTCCAGATTAGAAGAATGGTCCTTGTATCACTCTGTGGAGTGAGTGACTTATTCAGCATCATGCCTGATTACTCAGATAGAGTATGTCTTCGAAAGATGATGCAGTTGATGCTATCAGATGATAGTGATGATGGTGCTCGTGATCTAATCATGAGATAGTCTGTACGACTATGATGATGCTATCGGTTGAATGGTATTCTTGTGCTCAAGACCATTGCCTTCAATACCTCCCTAGCTAGGAGGGAGTGTTGATATTATGGTAGTTGCAGGAGGTATTTACCTCCACGTGTAACCCTGACGAGAATAGAATATTTCGGGAAGCAAGAAGAAACCCTAAAGCATTGAACATAACCCTAGAAGACAAGTTGGCTCAAGGAAATATTTAATATTAAGTATTTAGCCTCCAAAATGAGAAGTTGACCCAGACAACTCAGGAAAACAGTAAAAATATAAGTAGCCAGACCTCATTTGGTACACACAGCTCGAAATTTCAACAGTGAAGAAGTGCGCACTGCAGAAACTGGGCAAGTGCGCAAGTCTGTGGAGTAGCTGCAGCCACAACTACTGTAATCTGTATTCTCGGTTTAGGCTCAAACTTTCTATTGGTTATGGTTGGACTTTCTGATCAGTCTTGGTTATCTTTCCTTGGTGCATTAGCCTTGGTTGGCTATTGGTTTGCTTCTGGAATCATTCTCTGTCAAGGTTAAGGTGCTCGGGGGTGGCTGCGGCCTATGGTTGGGTGACAATATTGTTATATTGTCTATGGTTAAACGAGCACATCTATTACTTTCTAACACCCCTCACAGTTGACCAAACTTCCTTTACATGTTGCATGATAGGGATAAGGGAGAGACACTCTTTGCTTGCTCTCTACACAAAATGTATTAACTCAACCCTTTCCAAGACCTTTTCTAGAGATTATCCCGAGTTAAAATTCTGTTGGATGGTATGAGCCATAAAATAGTTCTAGCTTTTAAAGGTGCTTTAAATTTCCAAATCACTCGCCATTTCCATTCTCCCATGGCCTCCCTTAGTTAAGACAATGATACTTTATACCCCAAGCTTTCTTTGTAGAGGCCACTTGCGTTGTTGGCTTTTGAAGCCAATGAATCCTCTACCCATGAAGTCTAATGAAAGCCATAAAGAATGATGTTTTTTTGTGGGTCCATTCATTTGCTCATCCAAACCAAGTTGTTTTGCACATTTCCAACTTGTAGATCACTATCCATTGACATTCTTGTAAAAACATTAGCCAAGAAGATCATTTGCTGAGAATGAAAGTGTCAATCAGGCCTTGAGACAATCTCTTTAGATCTCTTCCCCCTACCCATGGGTACACACCTAGTCTAAGTTGTTGACCATTCTCTATAATCCATGCAAGATGATCTCCTATAATATAATAAACCCCCACTATTTCCCTCCAATTGATTGATCCTCCTGTAGCTTCCTTGTTGGATTTCTACCCTCTCATATGTATCCCTTATATTTATACAAATACAATCAAGCAATTATTGGTGTGTATTGGAGATGCCTTCCAACATAACTTGGATTTGATTTAGTTGATTTTTGCTCTTGTTGTGTGTTTCGTTTTTTCTACAAAAATTGTTAAAGGGGATATCTTGGTGTGTGACTAACACAGAGTTGTAAGAGAGCTTCTGGATTTTTGTAGAAAAGTAAAGGAGTTGATATGGCTCCAAGTCCTAGGCAAAGGGCCCATGGGACATGGCCCAAAGTCTTCATTCTATCACCATGAGGGCTTTGAGGGGGCAGAGGAGGAGCTAAACCCTTTTGGAATGAAAGGTATCCCTTTGAGACCACTGATGGCACATAACCATCACATACCTAGTTTCAATCTACAAATGAAGATACCATAGTATGCATTTAGTGGAGAAGTTGAAGTGCATACATGGCTAAGCAAGGTCAAGTTAGCATTCAATGTGCAACACTATATTATGAAGACAATAAGTTGAATGTGGCACTACAAAATTTGGATGGGGTAGCCCATAGTTGGGGGGAGTGATGGATTGCTAAACACCTTATAAGGGATTTTAGTGCTTTTGCAAATGCTTAACTCAGAGACTAGACTGCAACTAGGATGAGCCTTATTATTTTCAACTCATGCACCTTTTCAAGGACTTGACTATTGAAGAATACATTGAGAAGTTCCAAGTCCTCAATTCCAAGGCCAAATTACTTGTAGATTTGGCGTGAGACATCTATGTTTAAAATCTATGGATAGAAGTTGTATTGAGGTAAATGTTTTTCAACTAGACTTTTTTGAAAAAGCCATCATTATAGCTAGAAGAGGCAATAGTCACATTGAAGCTATTAAGAGGAAAATACTTGTCTTTAGTAGAAGGGATTATACCTAGTTTCAATCTACAAATGAAGATACCACAGTATGACTTTAGTGGAGAAGTTGAAGTGCATACATGGCTAAGTTAGGTCAAGTTAGCATTCAATGTGCAACACTATATTATGAAGATGATAAGTTGAATGTGGCACTACAAAATTTGGATGGGGTAGCCCATACTTGGGGCAAGTGATGGATTGCTAAACACCTTATAAGCGATTTTAGTGATTTTGCAAATGCTTAACTCATAGACTAGACTGCAACTAGGACGAGCCTTATTATTTTCAACTCATGCACCTTTTCAAGGACTTGACTATTGAAGAATACATTGAGAAGTCCCAAGTCCTCAATTCCAAGGCCAAATTACTTGTAGATTTGGCATGAGACATATATGTTTAAAATCTATGGATAGAAGTTGTATTGAGGTAAATTTTTTTCAACTAGACTTTTTTGAAAAAGCCATTATTATAGCTAGAAGAGGCAATAGTCACATTGAAGCTATTAAGAGGAAAATACTTGGCTCTAGTAGAAGGGATCATATATATGATAGAAAGGTTGAGGAAGAGGGAAAGACTAAAATGCCACAAATCAAAGCCCTCACTTGTCAACTCGACCAAAATCCTAATCCCTCCACATCAAACCTTTGTCGTAAATGCTGGTTAAAGTGTCATGTCTATAACACTCAAAACATTTTATGGTTGAAGACCTACACCAATTTAACTCAGCCCACAAGATCAATCCCCTCCACCATTAGAGATAGGAGAACCCTTTGTCTCCCTTGTTGTAATCACTGTGTTGGGTAGACTTGATACCTTAAAGTTTTATGCCGATTTTAAAAAACGAAGGGTCCTTGTTATGGTTAGTTCTATTAGTACATCAAACATTCTTTATAAGGAACAACTTAAGCATTTGGGCCTCCATCTAGATACTTTTCAATGATTTCCCACCAACATCCCTTGCCATAAACATGTTTAGCATGAAGTTGTGGTGCACAAGGTGGAACATACTGTGGAAGCCTGTAGTCTCAAGAATGACTTCTATGTCATAAATGTTGGGAGGAGTAGATGTTTTTTAAAGTATTCAATGTTGTATTTCCATGGGGACCTACTCAACTAATCATTGGGAGAAATTCCTCCCCTTCAACCAAGTTGGTTGTGAAGTGACTCTCAAGGGATTGGAACATAAAAGTATCAAGATTGTGGACTCAAAACACATTTCTAAACTTTTGAAGAGAGGCCACTTTGGTTTCATGATGGTCATCCAAGATATGCCTACAAGGCATCCATCAAACATGGGTATGAAACATGTTATTGAGATGGACCTTACTAATAGTCCCATAGTGGTTTGTCCCTATCAATATGGCCACTTTCAGAAGTCTAAGATTGAAAGGCTTGAGGAGGAACTTTTGGACACTTGGATCATAACCTTATGCTACCCTAGTTGTTATGGTGGGGAAAAAGGATGGTCTCTATATTGATTATAGAGAACTTAATCAGATCACTATAAAGAGTCATTTCTCCATGCCTCGTGTAGATAATTTGATGAACAAGCTACGTGTGCCAATTTTATTCTAAGATTGACCTCTATTCAAGTTATTTTATGGCTCGAGGACAAGAGAAGGTTGTGTTTAGGGCTCATCAAGGCCACTTCCATTGTTGAGTGATGCCATTCATCCTGTGCAATGCTCTTACTACATTTTAGTCCTTTATGAACAAGGTGTTTGGTGAGTATCTCTGCAAGTTTGTCCTATTTTCTATGATGATATAATCATGTATTGTATAAGGTTCATAGAGTATTTGGAGTATTAGATCTTGTCTTAGTTACTTTAGCACAACATAATCTTTATGCAGAAAAATCTAGGGGTGTATTTGACAAGACTTCCTTTGAATATCTTGGCCATATAATCTCTACGTAGGTTGTTTGTATTGATCCTACAAAGATTCAAGTCATTCAAGAGTGGCTAATGCCTCCCCTAAACAAGCTTTGAGGATTTTTGGTCATAGTATGGTTCTTTTTTTCCAAGGAAAATCTCGTTGGATCCCTCCCCTCTTCCTCGAAATACCTGAATGGAGGGCACCTCAACTGCTAACTACAATAGCAGCCAGTAACTCTGAGGGACTCAACTAGGATTGAACCTATTACCCATGGCCTTCGTGTTGGCAACATGCCTTTGGTAGATGGATCCTAAGTCACTTGGTTCAAGTTTGTGTTCAAGTTCAATGACCTTGAAGTTCAACAAGAAATCGACAGTGAAAAGTTAGGCAGTAAAATTCAGCATTAAGTTCGAGGAAAGAACCATACCATGGAACCACTATGAGGTTGTAACAAAGTGACCTAGATGTGAGCAATGATTGTCCACTACTATAGTGGAGGTGTTGGCATGAGACGAGAAATAACCAAGACGATGTCACTATCGTGAGGTGTTAAAGCTACTTTTGATTAACATGTCAATAAGAAATTATAAACTTATATATTCTGGTGATTTGTACCAAATAAATGCGATCAATAAAAGGGAAACTAAATAAACTGTCACTAGAACCATGAAGTAACTAACTGTTAGAATTAGGGCAGTAAAGCAGAACAGAATTGTCTTTTAAATTTCAGTGAGAAAAACAATTAGGTCTTATATTTAGAAAACAAAACTACACTGCTTGAACAGAGAAACAAAATTATGTGCTCAGATCTAAACTAGTTTAGATATTAGCTGAATAGTAGATCTAGAATAAACATCAATTCTAATCTACAATGCTGGTGTAAATCTTATAGAGATCAAAACTAAAAATAAACACAGATCTGATCATAAGCAATATAACAAACTTCAGAAACAAAGAAGAAACAACCAAACTCAAAATAAAGTCCAGATCTGATAAAGGTAAACTGATCTAATCTATGTAAGTAGATAAACAGTAAATCTCATTAATGAAAAACTTCAGAAAGTAAATAACAACTTACAGATCTGACTGTAAGATTTTACCTGGAACCTTACCTCAAATTCTGAAGGAGAGCAGTGACACAAGGTGATCTAAATCACTAAAAATATGCTCAGAAAAAGTCAAGTTCATAGATCTACCATATAGGTTAGATCTCTTGCCTAGAGATGAGTAGATTTTTTTGCCACCAAGGAGGAGAGACCACATAAACACCACACAAGAATTTTCTGTAGTTAAACCCTCACACAAAATTCTGTGGTTAAACCCTCACATACACAGAAAATTTAGGCAGCTTAAGGGGGGGCCGCGGCTCAAGGATATAGGTCTCAATCAGATCTGTCAACAGGAGGGAGACGGCAGCTTCAAAAGCAATCAGCACAGACTTGAGATCAGCAAGAGAGGACCTCCATCACACACATGTACCTGTCAACGAAAGTAATCAAGGCTGAACAGAGTTGAAGGGTGAGGGCCGCAGCTTCAAGGAGAGCACCGTTGCAAGGAGGGCCTCAGCCACAAGAGAGATCCGTTCACTGTTGCAAGGAGGGCCGCAGCCACAAGGAGATCTGCTCACTGTTGCAAGGAGGGCCACAGTCACAAGGAGAGATCTGCACACTATAAAGATCATAAGAGTGTAGTATTAAGGGTAGAGGGTAGGCTTTATTTATAGTTTAGGCTAGGGCAAAAAAAATAGTAATTAAATTAAAAATAACATGTTTTAATCAATATAAATATTAATTTAAAACATGTTATAATTAAAATATTTAATTAATATTTTAATTATAACATGTTTTAAATTAATATTTATATTGATTAAAACATGTTATTTTTAATTTAATTACTATTTTTTTGCCCTAGCCTAAACTATAAATAAAGCCTACCCTCTAAGACAAAAACAAAAACCCCAAACAAGCACAAACAAGGGTAAAGGGGTTTTAGGTGGGGTAGCTTGGTGGCAATACTTGTCCATTCATATTCAAGGTGACCTTATTAACTTTATCATCATTGCATATGGGATACATCTCTCATGTGGTCATGCCCACCTTCAAGGAGGGTCATACACCAACAAAATACCTG
>SNQJ01S0051486.1:29119-46182 GCA_010110895.2 Picea sitchensis | reverse complement strand
TCTCAATCTGCACCCAGCTATCCTTTCATAATTTACAATGTTTGTCACCTGCTTCATGGTTGCTTATTTTCTAAACTTTTAACATTTGACCTGGGGTTTCTAGAATCATTGTTGTCTTCCAATATTGACTGTTATTCTATCCAGCGTCCCGTCGAATTTGTGGGCAAGTTCATTGAATTTATTATGGCCCTGCTTTGCCTTCATCTTCACTTTTCCTTTGCCCACAATTTTTTCCTTTAACCTTTAGTGTTCGTTTGCTACATAAGTCATAGGACATGCAGGCCTCTGGCATGGGCCATGGGAAATGGGACAAATGTCCGACACGAGACACGTAACCTCCTTACAAGGGACATGGATATATATAGAAAGAGAGATGTAATTTGTTTGAACATTTTGAAAATGGAATTACAGTGTGCACTAATGATCTCATAATCAAAATAATTAATATCACCATCATGGACATTAACACTAACACTGCTTTCATTCCCTCCTCCATTGCATCTCACCTAAGTATTGCATTTGGACACAACAATACAAATATCTGACATGCGACATGCAGGTCCCTTGCAAGATGACACAGGGACATAAATGCTTGACATGGGACATGTAGGCCTTGCAAGGAAACACAGGGACAGAAATACATGTAGGCCTTGCAAGGAAACACAGGGACAGAAATGCATGTAGGCCTTGCAAGGAAACACAGGGACACAAATGCATTTGACACAGGACAGGTATATATAAAGATATTTTTAAAACATTTTGGAAATTGCACTGTAATGTTTTCTATGATCTCATAATCAAAATCATCAGTATCACCACCAATGTATCCAATGTAAGTACAACAATGGTTGGTGTGGTAAACGATCTCTCAAGGGAATCATCATCATGAACAGTGATCAGTTATAAGATCGGTGCATTAAGATATAATTATTGATCTTTGAAAATAATTGATCAATACTGATGCATACGATGTTCACCATTAACCAACATTCCCTAATCAGGACATGTATCCTATGAGTATTTGACATTTGGATAGTGAATATTTGAGTGTCTAAAAAGGAAACGCAAGAAAGGAGAGTGTCCTATGATTTGTTTGCCACTAAACACTCTCAAAAACATAGATCAATAACTTCTCTATTCTCAATTCCAAGTAATAAAACTCTTTTACTATTTGAACTTTCGAACTCTCAAAAACATAGATCAATAACTTCTCTATTCTCAATTTCAAGTAATAAAACTCTTTTACTGTTTGAACTTTTGAAGGGGTAGACATAGTAAAGCATGCCTTTTTCCATAAAAACTAGGCCTCCATCCTCAAATTATTATTGCTTTTATTAGTCCAACCTTTTGTCATTGTCCTTGGATCTACACTTCAAAGAGCATAAATGCAGGATGCCATCTATGATAGGGTGTTGCTTGTTTTGTTTGGTTTGGAAGAATATTTCTGATCCACTTAAATGTCACAAAATGTCACATTAATTCATGGGGAATGGGGTGCATCAGAATCCCTAGCATAGGGTGGCCATCTCCAAAATTATATAAAAAAAAATCCCAATATAACAATTCATCCAATTTAAATTCATCATTGTACAATGTAAATACTAAATTTAACATAGCAAAATGATACAAACACAAATCACAATTCATCAATCACCATTGTTATTATGATTTACGATTTATCATATTTGAATATTTCACATTGAGTCAATGGTACATATACATCTTCTCAAATTTATAAATTACAACAAAATCATAAATGAAATACAATAACTAGAATTCATCATTTTAATAAAAAATTCAATAATAAAAATAAATTAAAATAATAAAAAATTATGAGTGTCTACAAACCCTTCATTTTGTGAAATGTATTCTACACATTAACAAAAAAATGAAATACAATAACTAGAATTCATCATTTTAATAAAAAATTCAATAATAAAAATAAATTAAAATAATAAAAAATTATGAGTGTCTACAAACCCTTCATTTTGTGAAATGTATTCTACACATTAACAAAACATTTTATTGTGTATTTTGTCACATTTCACAAAATGAGAAAAATGATGTAATGTTTCATTGAACACCTCATCCCAAAGATGTGGGAAGCATGGGTTACTCCCCCCACCCTGTGAGACATATCTCCCCATAGAAAATTGATTATAAACAACTCCTTCCCATAATGCTCATAGACTTTACTTGAAAGCTTTGTCAAATTTAATTAGATAGATCCTTCTTAATCTCATGCTTAGTAATTGAGTATATTAATTTTTAAAAAATGAATTTATTGAATATCAGACACTGACTTAGAGCGAATTGAAAGATAAAAACTTTTATAAGTTATAGGTAAAAATAGGTTTTATTTATAAACTAGATTCTATTTTCTCATTCATAATTTGTTTTCAAATTTGAGGACTGGAAGCCTTAAATGCTAGATTTCTAGCTAACTGACCTGATCATATTCTTATGAGTTTTCGAGAACTATGATTGGTCAATCTTGATGACTTCTATTTGTAAGGTATGACTCCTTGTTTCATAATGTTACAAAAATCTGTTTGATTAGTTATATTATAAAATTTAATGAGAAATATTTCCATGATTTCAGATAAAGAATTTGTTTAATTAATTATACTATAAAATTTAATGAGAAATATTTCCATGATTTCAGATTGCCTTGGGTGGTCGCTATTCTCACAAGTTTTTCGACAGAGCTGGTCAATTGAAAAACACTCAGCCGTCCTGTTTTCGTCCCCTCAACAGACTTCTCATTAAAAGATATCACATGAATGAACAAGAAGCTAATGAGTTTGCCGATTTTTTGGATCCCCTCTTGAACTTTGACCCAGAGAAGCGTCCCACGGCAGCAGAGTGCCTTATTCACCCATGGCTAAATGGTGCACCTTTTGCACCAGAGCCTTATGCACAGGACCAGAATGAGAAAGATGTTCAAAGACCAGAGATTTCTGAACAGGTATCAAATGAAAAACAACCTGCCTTGGTTAATGCAGAGCAGGGTAACACTGAGAAGGAAGCTGTAAAGAAGGAAAAGGTTTCGGTCCTGAATGAGAAAGTGAAAAAGGCTAATGCACTGCAAGACAACAGTACCATAGGAGGCTGCACTCAGGTCAATGAAGCCTTGGGCAAACTTACAGGCTCCCAATCAGATCACGATCTGCAAGCTGTGAAAGATACACAGGAATCTTCATAAGGTTTAAACTTGAGGCAACTGAAGTCTGAAGGTCCAATTCTCCTATTTTCAATATGCTCGTTTCACATCCAAGATTCCATGATAATATAGAAGACTACAGAAGTTTGACGCAGATTTCACTCCACTTAAGCTTTACTGTTATGGGAGGCATACTTCCACAATTCTGAGTGTAATGTCTATCCTATCAAGGAAATTCTGCAGGAAAAGATGGATCTATGTGACTACATTGCATAGTATCAGTAATTTGATGTACGAGTAATTTGCGGGTTCTCTAGTATTACAGGCTGTCCTTCAGTATTTTGTTGCATCCATCATTACTTGTAAATCACCAAAAAAATATAGGACCTAGGTCCTCATTCAGGACTAATGTAAGAATGGATCCACAATCACTAAAACATTTCTGGTTCAGATTTCATATCTAATCTGTAATTTAATTCAGGTTCAATATCTTAGTGTCCATCCATAGATCTTGCACATCCCCAATCTCAATTTTTCTATCGATATATACTTTTTGCATCATCTCTAAAATACCATCTTTGAAATTTGTGCATGTTATACAGTTTCAGATAGTTGGGTCTTTGTCCCTGTTCATAGTTTTGAAGTTTTCATAATTGTTCTCTGCACAGTGCAAGGATATATGTCTTGTGCATTGTCAAGCAGGAGAGCTTACTATAGTTTCAGTTTTTTCCCTTCAAGTTGCTGTAACGCATTACCATAAAAGATCTGTGTTTTTTCTATCTAAGATAATTCAATTCTCCCATCTTTATTCTCCATAATGGTGTTTTTGGATGTTTCTTTTGCACTTTAGTTTTTTTTTGGTAGACATACACTTCTGGGAGAGGGTATTTAACTCCAACTGCATTATTATAGCTGGGAGAGGGTATTTAACTCCAACTACATATGCCTTATTTGATAACAATGGCCTACATACATAGCAGTACATAATAATCTATCTACTTGGGGGATTAGGGAGGTTAGGACTCTAACATGCACTCCTTAAAAACAGCCTTGTCCTCAAGGCTTGAGATGTGAAAGTGTTGCAAAATGGTTGTTGGTTCCCATGTAGCATTTTTTGGCTGTGTATCATTCCATTGCACTAAAACTTCGCGGATGATGCTCCCGTTTGTCAAGGATGGGCTTTGGTTGCAACCAAATGGAACCTTCTTCATCCAATTCCCGGGGAAGATTAGTTTAGTCAGGCAATTGGATCCGACCCTTTCTTTAAGTAGGAAACATGAAAGAATTAGTGGACTTTAGAGTGGTTGGAAGCGGTGTTGTCAAAAGCGGGGAGCATCGAAGCATCATTTTCAAAATCCTGAGTGAAGTGTGGAGAAAGTCTATTATATATATATATATATATATATATATATATATATATCATTTTTTTTATATATATTTACATTTATATATTCAAAAAATATGTAGAAGACAAATTAACTACGAGGAATATGTGAAAACATGCATATTTGTACACCAATATAGATAGAAATGGCATCCATACTACATACTTCATCAATGATTAATCATTCAAGAAGCACATCAACCATCTAGATTTTAACATGATCATAAACCATAAACTTATGAAATGAAATCATATATCAAAAACTGTCAGCAATAACATGAATCATGACCAAATGGTTATGTTTACAAAATAGGTCATTTGCACATTGAAGTATGAAGACCTAAAGGTTCAAAACAATAAAGTTTAAAGATTAAAGATTAAACTGAAGTCTCAGCTAGTTGCCAAATACTATGTATCTATCATGTATATGCTATGACATATAAAGTAATGAAAAGGAGAATCATCAAATTGTAAACAACTATCCCATCCTCCTTCCGCCAACACGATTGGCACGTGTGCCTCCATGTGTTGGTAGTGGAGGAGCCTAAGAAGGACAAAATTGTGTAGAAGCAAATGAAGGTGGCTGTGGAATTGAAGATGAAGCCCCTATTGTTGTAGCTGGAATCCTGGACATGGGGACCCTGGCACTAGATGGGGTGGCATCTCAACATGATCATCATCGTCAAAAAGAACACCCTCAATTGCTCTAAAGAAATACTCCATCCTCCAAATAATCCTCCTCCGGATTGTTGTCCAAACACCTCAAGTTTTGATCCATTTGTGCCTCCTCACAGTATTGGGACAACAATCTCAAGTTGTTCATTACAACTTGAGATTGTTGTAATGAACATAGACCAAGTTCTTTGCCCGACTTACATTCAACTTTGTTCCTTTTAACGCTAAGGATGAAGCCTTAGGTGTTGGAGCACCTTTCTGTAGAAGAAGTGTTCACCACATGTGAAAGTACCCGTGTTGCCAAGCGTTGTAGGCGTGAGGCTACCGCCATTACATGTATTCCACCACTAGAGAGAAGTTAGATTCCCTTGATCTCTAATTTCATGGTTGGTCCCAAAGGCACCATTGCTAAGGATGTAATGGCTCAATTGTCTCCTTATGTTGTCACACTCCTCCTCGTCCGGGCCGAGTTTATCTAATGCTTTCATGTAACCTTCTTGAACCTCTAAATCTTGGTGTGGTATTTTCTTGAGGGTCCCACCACCAGGTGTTAGTGATGAAATCCATGATACATGATAGTATTTAGGTGTTAGCATATGCTAAGGCATGTAGTGGAATGTTAGCATTTCCCATCATTTTTCCACCTCTACCACACGAATATGGTTATATAGGTTGACATCTCTAGGCTCAAAAATGTCTTTAATCTACCCTAGCATGCTATCCATTTTCTCATAAACCTCCCCAATGATTGGTTGATCTGAATTTTGCAAACTTGATCATGTGATAAGTGGATTGGTGAATTGCAAAAGAAACCAAACCTGTGACCAAAGCGACTTTCAAGGAATGTCTCCTTCACTTTTGTTGCACCTTCTCTATCATTGCTCGATTCATCCCATTCATCACTCATCACCATAGCACCCAAATCTTGTCTCACCTTCAATAGAAGCCTAAAGGTGAGGTATTAGCTAGCAAATCTAGTGGTTGGAATCTTAAGTAAATTGTTGCAACCTAGAGTGAGTGTTGTAGAAGTAAGTGACCCTTGTATGCTCGGTGATAAATTTGATGAGTTGCTTCTCTTTCTTGTACAACTCATTAATCCATCCACATTCTCTATGTAATGATATCATGCATCAAAAGGTTCAAGGTGTGCACCAAACACCCGGAGTAAAAGATGTGTGGATGAGTTCACCTAATCCCATTAGAAGGACCAACATCATTAATTGTTTTCAAGAGAGATGCAATGTTTTGGGGAAGATGCAATAATTGAAGAGAGGAGTCATGTGTTGCAAAAAACATTACGCTAGAAGAAACTCCAAGAACATTGATCAAATGTTGGTTTTAACATTTGTCGAACCATATGATACAACGGATACCCCAATGTCTGACCATTCATCAGTAAACCGTGTTAGAGCTCTTTGAACTTTTTCTCTTTCCCTGTCAAGTAACACAATCTAGCTTTCTCATAGTTTGGGGCTCTTGTATCCTTTGGGAGCTTCGTTGATTGCCTTGACGCGATCGTGCCAATAAAGGGGAGCAAAGCACATTGAATGGGACACCACAAGCATAGAAGAAACCACAGAACCCGCTTTTCATCCACCTCATCCCTACCTCCAGTATTAAGGAAATCTACTATTGTTCTTCTAGATCTAGAGGTTCCAGAACCAGTACCAAATTGAGATGGAGATGTGTTGCCACCAAATCTAGGTGAGGCATCGGATTGAAGCTTTTTTTTTACCATACTTTTTTTGTGCAGTTCCCTCTATCTTTATATATTTTTGTGTCTGCTCCTTGGATATATTAGGGAAAATTGAGATCCCAATGGCCCACTTTTTGTCATCACTCTCCATTACACACCACAAAGATGCCTCCTTAGATGGGTATATGGACCGGTATAAGGTTTTCCATCATGACAGTCATGAGGACATACAATTTAATGCTTCCACCACCTCTCCCTCCTCAACTTTTGTTACAAATTGCCACAAGGGTCTCAATAAATATTTGTGTCCCTACATTTCCCTCTTCCTCTTAAACCCTTCATCGACTTCATATTGTGGGTCACCAGAATCACCATTATCATCTTCTTCCCTTCGATACCTTCTCCTCGCCAAAACCATGAGAACCAAAATAGGAATGATAAACCAAAGAAAATATTTCTTCAAGTTTTAGATGAACAACACGCAATAAAATGAGAGAAGAAGGAATGGGAAAGAGTAGGAGAGGAGGAAAAACATTAACAAGATTAACCAATGAGGGAGTTGGGGTTTGGGCTTACCTCTTTAGCTCTTGAAACTTGAAAGTTGAAAGTTGAGATAGATGGTTGCCTTTTGTTCTCTCCTCCAAGCTCCTCTTTGCTCACTCTTCCAAGCTCTCCTTTGCTTTCTCCTCCATGTTCTCACAAATCTGCGCTCTCAACCTCTCCTTTGCTCTCTCCTCCAAGCTCAAGTTGAAAGAATGAGGAGAATGGAGAGGGAGTAGCTCCTTTATTCTCCTCATTCTTTTCCTCAACCCTAAGCCTAAGCTAGGCCACACCCTAAGCCCACCCTAACTCCAAAAAATTAAAAAAAATGAACTTTTGCTTGAATATGCGGGTCCCCCGAATGTAGAATTTTACACTAAAGCATGCATGAAGCACCCTCTGAAGCATGCTTTAGAGGGGGACGCTTCTGAATTGGCAAGAATCACATTTTTGGGGGCCGAATCATGCTTCCTAAAACTGAGTCGCACTTCAGAGGGAGCTTCCAAGACACACACACCTTTCGAATCGAGCTTGAGGGCCGAAGGGGAGCTTTCATTAACCCTGGTTGGAAGTGCTAATTTGAGCTTTCATTAACCCTGGTTGGAAGTGCTAATTTGTAATCCACCTGCACAATATGCTTGAGGATCATAAGGGCCATAAACATTTGGAGCCAACTTTTGGTGGTCTTATTTGAGGGACATTTTCTTGTACGACTCTAGAAGAAGGAATACTTGATCCCCTTCTTCAAAATAGTGTTCAGAGTGATGTTGATCATCTAGTTTCTTCATTTAATTCTGACCCATGACTAGCTTATCTTTGAGAGTGCATAGAATGTCATCCCTCGCTGTAAAGTTTCCGTCGACCTCTTGTACCTTGGATATTCCTAGTAGGTAAGATAATATAGATGGAGGCTTTTGGCCATACACTACCTCAAATGGGGTCATGCTAGTAACATTGTTATAAGTTGTATTGTAGCACCATTCATCTAGGGTTAACCATTGATCCCATTGAGACTACTATTCTGATGTGAAGCACCTCAAATATGCTTCCAAATACTTGATGATAGCTTCTGTTTGACCATCGGTTTGTGGGTGATAGGCACTGTTAAGATTCAATTGGGTGCACTCTAGTCTAAACAATTCTTGCCATAAGTTAGTAGTGAAAGTGGGATCACGATCCATGACAATAGATTGGGGCATACCATGTAGTTTGAAAGTATTATCCATGAAGACTTGAGCAATCGTAGAAGCTTTAAAGGGGTGTTGGAGGGCACAAAAATGGGCATATTTAGAAAGATGATAGACCACAACCATAATGAATAATATATTGCTAGATTTGGGCACCCCCACAATGATGTCCATAGAAATGTCTATCCATACAATTGATGGAATAGTTAAAGGTTCTAGTGCACCTTGGGTCTTCACAGTTTCTCCTTTATGTCATTGGAAATATCATATTCAGTCAAAAAGGTGCGGATGTCCTTTTTCATGCCTTCCCCAAAAAAGGAATGTTTGATCCATTCATATGTTTGATGAAAACCTAAATGACCTATCATTGGGGATGCATGGAGTTTAGATAACACAGTGGCTCTAAAATTAGACCTTAGACCGCTAATACAGATGCCCTTTATAGTGGAGTTCATCATTATGCCAAGTGTAGCTGATAGATACATTAGAATCATGTGGAATTTATTGGATTAGGTATGGGAACCCTTGGGATTAGTGAACCATTCATTACAGATTTCATTCATCCAACTAGCTGCAAGGAAGGAGAGTGAAAAGAAGGACCCTTCCTCTTTATGCTTATTTGAAAGAGCATCAACAACCACATTATCCTTACCATTCTTGTAAATAATCTCATAATCATAGTATGGCATCTTGGTAACCCATTTTTATTGTTTAGATAACAAAATCCTTTCCTCCAAAAAGTATTTGAGGCTACGATAATCAGTTTGTTGATTTTTCAATAAGCTAGGTTAAGCATCATGTTCATTCCATTTTTATCATTTCACTTAACCATAAACAATAATGTTGCAACAACCAAGATCACAACAAGAAACACCATGCACAAGAACACAAGAAGTATCCTGGGAAACCCTTCTCAACAAGGGAAGAAAACCCATTCAAATCCTTTGCTATATTCCTCAAGAGAAAGACCTTCACCACCAAGATAAAACTTAGCACATAAGAGGGTGCTCAAACCCTAGAAGACTAGTTCCCAAGATAGGTGTGCACTTTTTCCAAGAAGGTGTACTTGCTAAAATTTCCAAACTTACTTGAAAAATGTGTTTCCTCAATGGGGAATTTACCTTTACTTATACTAACCTGAACCTATCCATAGAAGTGTCTATTGGCACAATAGGGCCGACCTCACTAGCTTATACTATAATTAATATTAACCAAATTAACTATCTTTTACATTAATTACCAATCACATTAAGGTGGGGCCAACCTGTACCCTTTACATTACAATTAGGGTTACAAGCAGGTCTGACTCTTGAAAAATATAACAAGAGATATGATACACCCACTAGTGCTCATCTCTACTAGGGGCACATCCATAGGGATGTCCATATATATGGCTCACTGCATTACACAGAAGAACCAATTCTTCACACGTTCACCTGTGCTCATCCATAGGCACGTCCTCTCAATAGATCTTCTTTCCCACTGCATCACACAGGAGAATCATTTGGATTTTCTCATCAACTATGTTGCTCAGAGGAGGCTAATACATCATCTTCATGACGATGCACCCAACACTCTGGGATTTCACACGTTCACCTTGTGCTCAGCCACAGGCACGTCCAACTCAGTAGATTGTCTTTCCCATAGGATAATCATCTGGAGTTCTTATCAACTCTCTAAATGGAGGAGGTCATCTCTATGTTCCAACTTTGTCTCAGATAGGAACCACACACCCTCTTCAGGGGATTTCTCTCAGGTTTGTAAGCTGGAGAATATCTCACATGGATGCAATGATCTACATATCACAGGTTTGTAAGCTGGAGAATGGCTCACATGGATGCAATCATCAACACTCCCTCTCAGTTAGGGAGACATTATTCATCATGACAAGTCTCACATGGATGTATTCTAAATTTTGTCTTGGCTGGAGTCATCAATACTCCCTCTCAACTAGGAAGTCATTCTTCACCAAGTTAGTTTGGTGAAGATGTCTGCAATTTGTCCATGTGTAAGAAGGTATTGCATGTGTATGATTTTCCTCTGCATCATATCTTTGATATAAGAATATTTCATCTCATCGTGTTTTGATCCATCAAGAAACACTAGGTTCTCAAGGATATTTATACATGGCTCTTGGTTATCATCATAGGATCCATCTCATGATCAAGTAAATTTATCAGAATCTTGTGAAGCCATATTGCTTCACACACTCAATGGTACATACTCTGCTTATGTGGTATTCAAGGGCACAAAGATTTTTTTTCTTGCTGCATCAGTAAACCATGTAAAACTTCATGGTAGAACATCAATCGAATGTGCTTTTCTGGTCCACTATAATTTCTACTCTATATGAATTGGCATATTCTGCAAACTCAAGTTCACTCTGGAGGCATATCTCAGGCCATATCCAACTGTGCCTCATGTTTTTTTTATTATTCAGTGAGTCTGTCTTGGTTTACTCATGAAATGACTAGGCAAATTCACTACATGGCATGAATCAAGTTTGGTGTTAACCAGATACATCAGTGATCCAAACAAGTGTGGATCAGTCTCGTTTGAGTCATCATCAATCTTCTCCTTTTAAATTTATCAAGGTGGATTTTTCATTCTGTCATACTTGAAATTCTTTAATATCTTCACTGTATATTTCCTTAACTTAGGAAAATCTCATCGGTCCTCTGTCATACTTCTTGTCCCAATAAGTAGTGCATCATACTGAGATTCTTCATCTCGAATTTAGAAGTTAGGGATTACTTGTATCCAAAAACAAGGCTTTCTGAATAAGTCACCAAAATCAGACTCTCGTCATCAACACTGTAATGATATAGGTTTGGATCAGTAACACTCTTGCTGAACTCCAAACTCATCAAGAATTTATCTATTTGATATAGTTTCCAACTCATGGATGGTAATACAGATGGAAGTGTCTCGGGTTTGCTAGATCAAGTGTCTCATCATAGAAGACTCCCTCTGTTTGTGAGAAACCTCTTTCTATATATGTAACATCCCCGACCATCCATTCTGGGCCACACTACACCAGAGAAATCTTACTTTTCTCTCTATGGAACATATTGTAACATACCTAGTATTTGACTGAGTTATGCCACATAACTTTTTCAAACTTCATGCAATTAAGATACATACACACAGAACTCTTGCAGAAGCATTATATATAAAACGTGAACATACAAATACATCTGTAAATACATGGATTCACACTGAAATAACAATAAACATATACATGCAGCATATACAGGAAATACCCATAAAAATAAACACAGTTATAACCGCACATATGACAACCCATAAAAATAAACATGTAAATAACAATGCAACATGCAAATTTTTCACACGATTGACACTTATCTTGGTAATAATGTCACCAACTACGTGCAGACCTTCCATGAACCACCCAGCCTTAGACCACACTGTTCATCACT
The DNA here is from genome assembly GCA_010110895.2 of Picea sitchensis. NCBI lineage: Eukaryota > Viridiplantae > Streptophyta > Pinopsida > Pinales > Pinaceae > Picea > Picea sitchensis. The sequence continues at coordinate 34,097 of SNQJ01S0051486.1, read as the reverse complement.
CTCAACAGTGAGTCACCCTCGAGCTGGGACTAAACTCCACCTAGGTAAAGGGATTCCTTACTAGGATAAAGGCTCATAGACAACAGGAAAGACTCTGTCACAGGTGCCAACTCAAACTAACAGCCTACAGTCCCTCATTCCCCACATGCCTGTCCCACCCAGGAAGTGTGCCCCTTCTCTGCTCAATAGTCCTTCGGCTTCCCCACTTCCTTTCGGGGCTTCAACAATAGACTAGAAAGGAAGTCTCAGAGCACTGTAGTTGCAGTTTAGCACATTCAGGAAATCAATTCCCAACAATTCTCTCACTTGGAGAATTGCTCACAGTCTTGACAACCCGCCTCTTCAATATCCCACGGGCCTGACAACCCGCTTCTTCAATATATCTCCCAAGCTAACCAGCTACACCCTCACAAAATGGCCATGGATACAAGTCCATGTACAGTCATGAAGGTACGAAAGATAGCTCCATGGGTGTGTGCATGCTCATGGATGATTGACTGGATGACTTAATGATGGAAGGAATGATGGGAAGAATGATGGAAAAGATGGTAGGAAATGATCTAAGTTCCAACAATATGTATGCATGTCCCCAACTTGACACTTGTCATGTTGGGAGCTACTTTGGCCCACTTGTCCCCAACTTTAAAACTTAGAATAAAATAATTATCCATACTTTATATTTAAGAAATATTAATATAATATTTTTTTTTGGCTTAAGCTTCCTAGCTTAGCCCCTTTCCTTAACTTAGCCCCTCCCTTTCCCTAACCAATGGATTTTAGTCCCCCGTCTCTTTTATAATGGTCGGTCTATGCGCAACAATGTATTTTATATTAATTATGAGACATATACAAAAATAGGTGCACTGGACTTTAAAATCTAGGATCTCCAGCCTAATCAAAACATAATCATCCTAGATTATAACAACTGGTTCACCAGCTTATAAAACATACCATATACACAAAGGCTCGTTGGCCTCACAATCGTGCACACTTAATATGTTGTGTGTGGTATCCTGGAATGTGCACACTTCATCATTTCACCGCGTAGTACATGCACACACTATGCCATGAAAGGTGCATACAAAATGATGTCAGACAGCTCACCAGCTTAAGTCCATTTGCATTTACATTTACAATTGGGTTCAGTCTTAGGGATATTACAATCCCCTCCCCTTATTTATGCACTGTCCTCAATGCATCATGTACCCATGTACAACAAAATTTCAAAAATCCTAAAAACAATGCGGGTATTCTGCCCGCATTGCATCCTCATGTTCTCAAGTAGCATACTCAGGACCGTACCAGGTCCATTGGACCTTTACAAGCCCTATGGCTTGATTTCAAAGCTGTTTGATTTTTTGGTCTAGAATGTGTACCGGATGCACTTGGAAAGTGCCTTCTTATTCCACCTAAATCACATTCCAATCAATAACATGATTAGCATCAGGTATATATTTCTTGAGCAAATATACATGGAATACATTATGAACAGACATATATGCATGAAATGCAATCATATAAGAAATTGGACCAATCCTCTCTAGGATTTCAAACGACCCACAATAGTGAGCTGCCAACTTTGAACAATTTCCCAACTTCAGGGAACTTCTGTTGGCTTTCACTTTCAATAATATATGATCACCTACTTTAAATTAGGTGTGAGTTATTCCCTTATCAACATAACTTTTCTACCTATCTTGGGCAGCCTTTAAATTTTGTTTTATTTTTTTTATCATTTTCTCCTCTATTTCCCTGAGAAAATCTGGCCCAACCACTGCTCTATCTATTGAGTTATCCCAACTTACTAGTGTGTTGCACTTTCTGCCATAAAGTGCCTCAAATGGGCTCATCTTTAGAGATACTTGGTACCCATTGTTATAAGCAAACTCTACCAAGTGTAGGTAGTCTTCCCACTTTGATGGTTTATCCATCACATACATCCTTAACATATCTTCAATCACTTGATTCACCCTCTTTGTTTGACCATCTGATTCTAGATGATAAGTTGTACTAAAATTCAAATTTGTTCTAAATCCATTAAATAATCTCTTCCAAAATTTTAAAGTAAATTTTGGATCTCTGTCAGACACAGTTGTCTTGGGTATGCCATGCAATCTAGTAATTTCTTTCATATAAACATCAACAATGTTTGTTTCCTTGTGAGTGAGCTTAACTGGAACAAAATGGGCAGCTTTAGTAAGCTTGTCCACCACTACCATGATAGAATCATGTTGCTTGTTTGTTCTGGGAAGTTTAGTGATGAAATCCATTGTTACAACTTCCCATTTCCACTCAGGAATGGGTAATGGTTGTATAAAACTAGTTGGGTGTCTATGCTCAACCTTTACTTTTTGACATTCCAAACATCTGACAATAAAATCAACAACCTCTTTCTTCATGTCTGACCAATAATATTGGCTCTTCACAACTGCAATAGTTTTCTGATATCCTGGGTGCCCAACATAAGGTACATTATGCATTTCTCTCAATATCAGACATTTCAATTCCTGAGAACTTGGTACATAAATTATGCCACTGTACATGATAATTTCATCAGTATCTAGCTTGTATTCCTCCATTTTCTGTTGCAAAATACCTTGTTGTAATTTTGCCACTAATTCCTTGTATTTCAAATCTGATTTGGCAGCCTCTATAATTCTGGGTTTTAAATCTGATTTGGCAACCTCTATAATTCTGGGTTTTAAATCTGATTGGTACATGCTAATGGTTGTAGCATGCATTTCATGCACTCTTCTACTGATTGCATCAACCACTTTGTTCCCTTTCCCCTTGATATGCTTTATATCAAAGTCATATTCGCTCAGAAACCCTAACCATCTGCTTTGCCTAGCATTTAGAGTTGGTTGATCAAATAAATATTTCAGACCATTATGATTTGTTCTTAGCTCAAACCTTTTCCCCATGAGGTAGTGTCTCCATTTCCTCAAGGCATGCACTATGGCTTCCAACTCCAAATCATGAGGGGCATAGTGTCTTTCATGCTCCTTCAACTTCCTTGATTCATAACATATAGCAAACCCATTTTGACTTAGGAATCCACCAAGTCCCTCTTTAAATGCATATGTGCATATAATGAAGTCTTCATTTGGGTCTACAATCCTTAGTATTGGAGCACTTGTTAACAATTGTTTCAAGTGTTGAAAACTCTTTTCACAATTCAATGTCCAGTGAAACTTCACACCCTTTCTTTGCAAGGAAGTGATTGGGTGTGCAATATTTGAAAATCCTTCAATACATCTCATGTAATATCTTGCAAGGCCCATGAATGATCTGAACTCTGTCACATTCTTTGGTGTTGACCAATCTCTAATGGATTCTATCTTCTCAGGATCCACTACTATCCCATCCTTTGAAATGAGATGCCCCAAATAATGAATTTGCTTCTGATAAATGAGCACTTGCTCAATTTTGCATACAGTTGATTCTCCCTTAATACTTGCAACACCATTCTCAAATGATGCTCATGCTCTTCTTTCGACTTAGATTATATAATAATTTCATCCAAAAAGACAATGACAAACTTGTCTAAATTTTCTCTAAAAACACCATTCATTAAGCACATGAAAACAACTGGTGCATTTGACAATGCAAATGGCACCACTGTGAACTCAAAATGACCATACCTTGTCCTGAAGGAAATCTTGTTAATATCATCCTCTTTAATCCTTACCTGATGGTATCCTTACCTGAGATCTATCTTTGAAAAGATCTGTGCATCCTTCAATTGATCAAAAAGATCATCAATCCTTGGCAGAGGATATTTATTCTTCACGGTCACTTTATTCAACTGTCTGAAATCAATGCACAATCTTAATGTTCCATCTTTCTTATTCACAAACAAGACTGGGGCACCCCAAGGTGACACAATTGGGCGTATATACCCCTTCTTCAGAAGCTCTTCAAGTTTCATTTGCAACTCCTTCAACTCTGGTGTACTCATTCTATAAGGAGTCTTTGACACTGGAGCTGCTCTAGGCATTAAATTCATAGAGAAATCAATATTTCTCTTTGGGGGTAATCCTGGTACCTCCTTGAACACATCTTCAAAATATTCTAGGACTACATGATCTTCCAAATTTGACACCTTATCTTTAGGTGTCTCTTCTATATGTGTTGCAAATATTTTACACCCTTTTCTGTAACATTTCTTCAGCTGCAATGCTGAAATAAATCTGATGGTTACTGCCCTGGGAATTCCCTGCACTTTCCTTAGTTTCTCTTCCTCATCTAAGAAAGTAAATGCTTTGTTATGAAAATCTAGGATGGCATGATGTTGGTCCAACCAATCCATCCCAATTAGACAGTCATAGGAACCTAAAGGCAAGATGTTCAAATATGCCCTGGTGTTCAGTCCATTCATGTCCATAAGACATGACTTAACCATCTCATTAAAGTTTCTTTTGGTTCCAGTAGCCAGCTGCACCAACCAAGATTTTCCATGCTTTCTTCTTGGCAAATGAAAAATTTCCACCATCTTAGGATCTATATAACTATGACTAGCTCTTGAATCAATTAAAATATAAATGATTTGGTTGTTAATCATACCTTCCACTTCAATCATATGTGATTGATACTCTACTTGTTTGTTATCCAAGGCTGCATAGATCCTTGGCACATTTATTGTAGTGTCCCCAAGGCCGAGCCCCATTGTAAACCATGTTCTGAAAGGAATTGTAATTATGTTTTATAGGCTGGTGAGCCAAGTTTTTATAAGCTCGAGGCTTATGTGTTTGTTAGGCCAGGGAGCCTGAGTGTTGAAGGCCAGGAGCCTGTTGTTGTATATGTAATCACGCAGAACAATTAATAAAACATAAACACTACCATGTGCAGACCGACCACGATGAATGAGTGAAGGGGGACTAAGCATCCATAGGGTGGGTAAGGAATTAGGGGTTGGAAGGTGGGAAAAGGGGTTAAGTGTTGAGCCTAGGGGCTAAGCCTAGGGGGCTTAAGCATG
>SNQJ01S0051485.1:47219-73000 GCA_010110895.2 Picea sitchensis | reverse complement strand
ACCTATTGACAATGGGCAGATTTAATAGGGGTTTAGTGCTTAATAAGTTTTCTATGGACATGATTAAATATGGTTGGAATATTCTTAGTAGTCACACAAAATAAATGGCTGTGATTTCAATCATTAATTTCCTAGCTTTTATAAAGACATCCATTTATGTGTTTACTTTTTTACATTTACTTAATCATATTTAAAAATTACATTGATAGCTAACTGATTGCCACTTAAATGATTAACAGAAATTAAAATATTAACACAAGATAAATGAAGCTCAACCATTTATTTGTTAATCAATAATAAAATTTAATATATTCTTTTAAGGATTCGTTTCATCTTTATCAGCCTTTCGGCGTTCACCATCAACTAATATTTGGCTGCTGTGCTAGTTACGTAACAGTTGCTAGTTACGTAACAGTTTGCACAGATATATAAATCAGAGACATAAATTGGGTAGGAAGGCGGCTAACATCAGCGATGAGGAAGACTGGATCCACAAGTGCAGAAAATGGGTATTAGGCACCTTCAGTAATGAGATGAAGCACCTTTAGATGTTCTCATTTCTAATATGTGTTCAGGGTTAAGGCTTAATAAATAAGGAAACGCTTGCCAATCGACTTCCAAGCCAGCCAATTCATTTCGGTAACTGCCCTGAGAGAATTCAGACGGTGGCAGAGAAAGCTTACCTAATTCATTTTGGTCAATAAAATAATGGTGTTTGGTTGATTTTGACACAGCTTGATATCAGCGGAAACCCGTTAGGCCTCCTGGCGGCGCACCCTATCGCTCCGCTGGTGTCGCTGCACTGCACCACCTGGACATGGTGGATCCGATTTTTCCCAAAATGGACCGCGTGCAGTCCCTCAGACATCAGTGGAACGCGGCGAGCTTCGATCCGGCGACACTGCAGCAGTCCATCTGTTTAGTGGCATTGGCTGCAAAAGAGTTGTATAAAAGTGCAGTGAGATTTTGGCATTATACTATAGCATTGAACGAACAATGCCTGAATCTTAACAGTAAGGGGACCATTGCTTATACTACCGCTAGTTGATGCAGTCGATCCAGGTTCTCCCTGATGCCTTCAGCTCCAATTTAATGGACGGATCTTCGTTCTCTCGCCCCCTCCGATGCAACTCCCTCTATGATAAAATGGCGTTGCCGCTGCAACCTTAGCTCAAGGCATGGTAAGCGATGGACCTGGAGCAGCGATGGACCTGGAGCCAGAGCCAACAACCCAAAGCCGACCTATTCTCGAACTCGCTGGTGCCATCAACATGCTAGATTGATATCTAGCATTACTTCATATCCAAGGAAACTAGTAACTAACCTAAGGTTTTGGTAGCCTTGAACTAAATTTTTTCTGGAATATATGGGCTTCTTCACATATGATAAAAATGATATTTTTCAAGAAACTCTTATGGATTTTTAAAAACTTTGGGTAAAATGAGATTTTTTTGCATCGGTATTCATGTAAAAATAAAAATAGGAAAACCGATTAGTATAAATACTTACCAGCCCAAAGGGTAGGGACTAATAAGATCAATACAGTATGACTGAACGAATGAATACGTAATGGAATAAAGGGCAGGGACTAATAAGATCAATACAGTATGACTGAACGAATGAATACGTAATGGAATAAAGGGCAGGGACTAATAAGATCAATACAGTATTACTGAACGAATGAGTACGTAATGGAATATCAAGTAAAGAGAATGGTGATAGCTGTGACGAAGTTAGGACTCACTGGGTTTTATAACCACTAGTACGATTATAGAACTGATTTATGGCAGGGACTAATAAGATCAATACAGTATTAATGAACGAATGAGTACGTAATGGAATATCAAGTAAAGAGAATGGTGATAGCTGTGACGAAGTTAGGACTCACTGGGTTTTATAACCACTAGCAAGATGATAGAATTGATTTAAAGTTCTAGATGTATTTGAACCCTTGTTTTGTCATGGAATTACCATGATCATTAGAAAAGTGTATTCAATAATTTTATACAATGATTGTTTAACCCTTTAAAGTATAGTTATACAAGTTTACAGTCATTAATGAGGAATTAAAATAAATAAATATGATAGTTTTGTCATGGAATTACCATGACCATTAGAAAAGTGTATTCAATAATTTTATACAATGATTGTTTAATCTTTTATATTTAAAGTATAGTTATACAAGTTTAGAGTCATTAATGAGGAATTAAAAAAAATATATATGATAGGAATAGGAGACATTACATTGTCATTTAGGTTAAGATATATATATATATATAATTTTAAAATTAGGAAAATTTCATAAGTAATGATCAATGAAATACTCAAAAGTGTCAAAAATATACTATGCACATGATTGTAAAATCTCACACACACCATGTCAACATGTCTATATAGAGAGACCTTTAATGTATGTAAGTCTACTTTCAGTCATTACCAATTTCACAACGAGGATTAATCCAATATTGACAAATCTATTTATTACAAATAGTTTGGGTTGGGTTCTTGAATAGAGGGCATATCAATTTATATATAAGAAAAAACTCTTGCATTTATATTGAAGCTAGGTCTCTACAAAGCTTATGATAATTTTTTTTGATTATACATTTGGGTAATATTAATCTATGTGGGTTAGAGTCTTTCCATGGTAAGGATGCTTGAGCTAGCTATATTTTTTAATCATGATTAATGTATCTTTTACATTCTTCTTCGATATGAATAGAGGGATTAGATAGGGTTCCCCATATCTCCTATTTTATTTATATTTTTTTTAGAGAGGGACTTATTCAGTTCTTGAATTTCTTAGGATGAAGGAGATAATTGAAAGCCATAAGAGTCATGTCAAAATTGAATGCAAATTTTCATTTCTACATAGATCCATATTGATCTCAGAGGCATTTCAAATGTAAGTGAGTCAAGGAAATGAATAATAAGAAGTAGATACTTAATTTTTTTTGAATTCAACTAAAATAAACTCAATTGTACTTAAATCCACTAAGAGGGTGTATAATGTGGAAAAATTCCAAAAAATTGTTTCTTAGATAATTTACCATTTATTTCAAACTTTATAGGCAATGAATGTTCATTGGTGGTGAATATTTCACCTCTCCATTCACATTGCATGTTTATTCTCTTCTTCACGGTTATCCTAATCCATTTTGAGTAACCCAACCACCATCAAGTTTGGAAAGACTCTATGGTAAAATATTAAACTAATCATCGCCCCATTCACATTGCGTGTTTATTTTCTTCTTCATGGTTATCCTATTGCGTGTTTATTTTCTTCTTCATGGTTATCCTAATGTGTTTTGAGTAACCCAACCACCATCAAGTTTGGAAAGACTCTATGGTAAAATATTAAACTAATCATCGCCCATAACATGATGAGAGTATGAAAAAGGATAAAATCTATGCTACATACATACTTTAAAAATATTTCATTGAATAACAACATTGGATTGTAAAAAGTGAAACAATATAGCATATAAAGTGTGATTTACCATAACATGAAAATTCACTTAATTGAACCCCATGGCCCAAACAATAATATTTACATTGCCTAGGCCATCTCATTATCATGCTCAAATTTCCCCACTTGTCTCATGGTGGTGGGAAAGAAAAAAAATTGTTCAAGGTCTTCTAGCTTTTTATTTTTGCATCGGTAGGATTGGCAATTTCAATTATCAATCTTCCTTGAAAAATCTAAGAGGTGACCAATACCTATCCTTATTTGTAAATTGTGTTGTCTTTTCACTAAGCATTGTCTTGTGGTTTCCTTGCCTCCACCTCATTGTTCACCTTTGTCTTCCTCTTCTCATTTTTGACATTGTTTCCCTTATGTTTCTTTCAACATTGTTTTGCATGTGTCTTATTTCCTTGTTGTAATTTTACTGAAGATTTAGTCTTCTACTTGAGTAAGAATTGAATCAATATCAATGTGTCATGGAGCCAAGTTAAAACNGTTTTTCCTATGAAATTTATAGTCTTATTTTGGTGCATTTTCATGTTTCTGTACTAATATAACATATTAAAAATCTATTTGAAAAACCAATGATTCTTATTTACTTCACCATGTCCACATTTTCCTATACATCCCACACCTACACACTTATTACCACATCACAAGGTTGGTATGGGCCTTGGCCATCCTCGCCCATTCCTTGGCATTCCACTCCCCCCTTATTCTATCTCATTATATTGTACAACCCATAGNTTAGGATGTCACTGAAGAGACCTGGTCACTATCTACACCTAGGGTGCACATATTTCCCCATACCCAAGTATCATATGTCAAATTAAATATGTTTTTCCTATGAAATTTATAGTCTTATTTTGGTGCATTTTCATGTTTCTGTACTAATATAACATATTAAAAATCTATTTGAAAAACCAATGATTCTTATTTACTTCGCCATGTCCACATTTTCCTATACATCCCACACCTACACACTTATTACCACATCACAAGGTTGGTATGGGCCTTGGCCATCCTCGCCCATTCCTTGGCATTCCACTCCCCCCTTATTCTATCTCATTATATTGTACAACCCATAGAGTTATATCACCACCCACTTCTGCACTCCCCCGAACCTTTCACATTTGGTCGATCCAATATGGTTGCACCCATCTATCCTACACCAAAATACCGTACTACAACCCCCCTTGTTGCATCCACTATGGATTCACCGTTTCACCATGCACTAGTCTACCCTACTACAACCCCTTTGTTTCATCCACTATTATTGCACCTATCCACCCTATACTAATTTTTGCAACTACATCTGCAACATCCTTGATTGTTTCCTTAGATCATGTTGTCCATATGTGTGCCCAACTTCCTAGCCAATATGCATAATTACCTAAGATATTTGAGGTGATATAATTTGTTAATGAAGTTTTTATCAAGCATGAAGGAAATTGATTTAAGAATTTTGATTAAATTCCATTAATTGAATCTTGTAACTGCTATAAGGAGCCATCACAAAGAGGGAAATGGACTCATGACTTGTAGTCCCATCTAAGGTGATTTTTTTATATTGAATTTTAATAATAATTTTGTAAGAGTGTTAATTGTTAAAATTGTGGAAAAAAATATAACAAAGTTGTTTCCTTCTCTAGTGTCCAAAATGATACACAAATTCCATACACAATAAGACTCAAGCTTCCCTCAACTCTAGGAGGAATAAGATCATATTTTGGGATTGACCTAGTAGTGGCGAGGGTGGTTGTGGTCAATGACTAACCCGTTATATATCTTGGCCAATGTGTTATTTTGAGTATAGAGAATGAGCTATGAATATTTCATATATGGGCATGAAGTTCCATAATTTATCTTTGTAATGACATGCCATTTTGTAAAAAATGTACATTTTTCTGAATTTTTAAAATAGATATATGCATTAAACAAGTGTAAATTGTGAATTCTTTATAGTTTAATTTTTAATTAATATTGTGCTATGATTCCAATGTTTTCTTTTATTTGATGTTTATGATTGAACCAACTGTGTAGATTTGTCATTTCATAATAATATAATTAAAATTATGCCTTTATATTTTTATGCTCACCATTTGTAAGGGATGGCCTTTAGAATGATATTTTGTTTTCATTCAATTAACTAAATTGTGTTTGTATATCTCCAAAGGATAATTTCCCTCTTATTGGCCATTTATTTTTGGATAAATATCAATGTTTTGAACAATATGATGAACTATATTAATCTTCTCTATTATTTTATTACTTTTTATTTTTAACAAAGTTACATTGACCATTATTTCCATGGGATAGGATCTTTTCTGAAAACTTGATTCTAAGTTATACAATCTATGAGTTAAACATAGATATGAAATCTAATGTGTAAATTCCCCTAGAGATACATGAGATGTTGAATTGATACATGTTTCACCCAATACTAGTTCCATTTTATAGATCCCCATTGATTATACTCAACATTATAATTTGATGATACAAGGAATTCTCATACTTATACTCCCTATATATATTTACATATCACATGATGTCCTTTTTGAGTGCATAGATAGAGAAGAATGTTGGTTATAGAGCCTAATTATCTTCATGATTTATTTTTCTTGTTTCAACCATGCTTGGACCCTATTAGCTAATAGGGGAGTGTGGGGGGGATTTTCCCCCCACTTCTCTTGCCAGGGGGATCCAAGGAGGGGGAGAGAAATTTTGGAGACCCCCCCCCCTTGGTTGGGGATTCAGGGCGAGTGCCCCAAAATAAAATTTTTGGGAAAAATTACCTTGTAAAATGTCGTAATTTCGTAGTCAATCTAGACTGTTCATTATGACAAATTTGACGGTATAAGTTGTGTTAGGGATTTTTTCCCAAGAAGGAAAACCTCTTTTATTTATGAGGGAATTGCATTGCCACTGTGTGAGTGAGTGAATATTGTATTATGAGAAAGGAGTTTGTGAGAGAAAGAAGAGGAAGTTAAAATGAGTATGTGGTAGGTTGTATCCCTTCATTTGTTGGATAATAATAAAGGAAGAACCTGCAAATTTCTTTGGTTGAAGTATCCCACACTGGGTGAACCATGTATATATGTGCCTCTATTGTAATGTGTATATTCTATGTTTTATTTCCACATTTATTTTTCTAGCAATTGGTGTTAGAGAGAAAGGTAACTCTTAGGAAAAGAGGGTTCCTAGTTCGAGTGGGAGCAATGGCGGAATATGAAAAGTTTAAGGTTGAGAAATTTAATGGACAAAACTATTAGTTATGGAAGATGAAAATGGAATATCATTTATATCATAAGGATATTTACCTATCATTAGGTAAAAAAAAAAAATATGGTGAGTATAAAGGACGAAGAATGAGATATTCTTGATAGAAAGGCATAGGGAACGATACGGTTGTGCCTGGAAGCGTCGATGGATTTCAATATTTCGAAAGAAAAGACAACACAAGATCTGATGAATGGATTGTATAAACTATATGAAAAAACCTCAGCTTCCAACAAGGTATTTCTAATGAAGTGATTATTTAATATGAACATGTCAGAATATGGGTTTGTTTCCAATCACTTAAATGAATTCAATATGATTACTAATAAGCTAAGTTCTGTAAAAGTGGACTTTGATGATGAGGTTAGGGATTTTCTAATCTTGTTCTCATTTCCATAGAGTTGGAACAACTTGGTCATGGTTGTAAGTAACTTTGTCTCTAGTTCAGACACTCTGAAATTTGATGATGTTGTTGGTGTTATCCTTAGCAAGGAAATGTGATGGAAAAGCACATGTGAGACATAAAGTAATGCATTGATTGTGAGAATAGGGGAAGAAAAAGGGAAATATGAACGATTCTAAGAAACCATGGGAAGTATAGCAAGGGAAGATCCAAATCCATACTAGGAAATATAGAGTGTTTGAATTGTGGGGAGAAAGGACATATGAAGAAAGACTATAGAGCTCCAAAGAAATAAAGAGATGGATAGCAGGAGAAAAATCGGGAAGAAAATGTAGCATGTGATGTGTTACAAGATGATTTGATTCTTTCTTTATATAATATTACTAAGTCTTGGGTAGTAGATTTAGGGGCTTCAATTCATGCCACACCCCATAGGAAATATTTCCAAAATTGTGTTCAAGGTGATTTTGGAAAAGTTTATTTCAGTGATGATGAACCATGTCAAATTGTTGGAATGGATAAGGTAAAAATAAATAAATAAAATAGAAACCAATTTTAACCAATGGTTACTAAAAGAGGTGAGAAATATACTGAATCTGTGAATAAAGATAATTTCAATAGGATAGTTGGAAAGTGAAGGATGTATATCTACATTTACATATAAGGCGTGGAAGGTGAGTAAAGGATCAATGGTAATGGAAAAAAGGAGAGAAGGTAGGTACATTATATTTATGTACTAGTATTGTTGACTCTTCAATCTCTTTATATTCTACATGTGTGGATACAACACTGTGGCATCATAGGATTGGACACATGAGTGAGAAGGGGATGAAAATACTTCACAAAAGAAATTTGTTTCCAAATATTAAACAAGTTGATTTGAATTTCTATGAGCACTATATTTATGGAAAACATAAGAGAGTCATATTTCTCAGAGTCAGGAATGAAGATAAGAGTGAAAAGTTAGAGTTTGTGCATACAGATGTATGTAGACCATCTCAGTTATCATATATTTTTGGCTCTTCTTATTATGTTACTTTTATTGATGATGCAACTAGAAAAACTTTGGTTTATTGCATTAAAAAAATCATGATGTTTTGGAAACTTTTAAGAGATGTAAATCTTTTCTTGAAAATGAGATAGGAAAAAGGTTTAAATGTCTCATTTCAGACAATGGATGTGAATATTGCAGCAAGGAGTTTGATAATTTCTATCCATAACATGGTATTCGTAGAGAGAATACATGTCCATGAACACCACTATAAAATTGTGTGTCAGAAAGGATGAATAGGACAATCATAGAACATCCAAGGAGTATGATATTGCATGTTGGGTTTTCCCTATAGTTTTGGTCAGATGTTGTAGATATTGTTGTTTACTTAATAAATAGGGCCTTCAAAATCCTTTGATGGTAGCATTCTAGAGAAGGCATGGACATGAAAAAAGGAAAGCTACTAATTTCTGAAGACTTTTGGTTCTGAAGTATTTTTCCATATTGATAAATAAAATAGATCAAAGATTGAGGAAAAATACAAGAAGTGTACCTTTATTGGATACTATGCTAATAATTTTGGTTATCACTTATGGGATTATGAAAATCACAAAATCATTTGGAGTAGAGATGTGGTATTCAATGAAAAGGTCATGTACAAAGATCAGTTGGATGAAAATAAATAGGAAAAATAAAACACATAATACACAATGCTTGATGAAGTCAAAGAAAATGAAATTCCAAAGGTACCATAAAATCATAATGTACAAGAACATGAGAAATAAGAAAATCAAACTTCTGAAAGTGTTGTTAGAATATCTACCGAGTTCAGTAGACCCCTGAATGATACTCTCCTTAATTGTATTGTTTATTGTTGATTGATTAGGGTGAACCAGAAAGTTATGAAGGGACAATGTAGGTAGAAATTAAAAAGAAGTGGGAGCAAGGCATGAAAGAGGAAATGGATTCCTTGGTAAATAACCAGACTTGGGATTTACTTCAGTTTCCTACAAGAAAAAGAGCATTGCAAAATAAATGGTTTTACAGGTTGAAGGAAGAAGATGGAGGAAAAAAATGATACAAGGATAGACTTGTTGTAAAAGGGTTTGGACAAAAGAAAGGTATAGATTTGGATGAAATATTTTCTCCTGTTGTTAAAATGATTTAAAGTAGGACTATTTTAAGTCTTGTGGTAGTAAAATATTTTCATATTGAATAGTTATATGTAAGATCAACTTTTCTGCATGTTGATTTAGAGGAAGATATTTATATGGAGAAGACATAGGGGTATAAGGTCAAAGGAAAGGAAAATTTGGTATGCATGTTGAATAATAGCTTGTATGGCCTAGAGAAAGCTCCAACGAAGTGGTATTTGAAGTTTGATAGGTTTATGACACATAAAGGTTATAGTAGATTTCATTGTGATCACTGTGTTTATTTTAAGAGGCTAGAAAATGGAAGATATATTATCTTGTTATTTTATGTAGATGACATTCTTGTTGTAGGGTATAACATGCAGGATATAAATGTGGTCAAAACAAAATTGTCCAATTCACTTGTGATGAATGATTTGGGTGATGCAAAGAAAATCACCGGTATGAGAATAACAAGAGACAAGAAAAATCACAAATTTGCATTGTATTAGGGAGAGTATATAGAGAAGGTGTTGAAGAGGTTTAGAATGCAGAATGAAAAAAAAAATAGTACACCTTTGGACAACCATTTAAAATTAACCAAGGAAATTTGTCCCAAGACATAGTAGCAGATACAATACATGTCGAGGGTCCCTTATTCATTAGTAGTTGGTATCTTGATGTATGCTATGGTGTGCACAAGACTAGATATTGCACATGCATTAGGAGTTGTGAGAAGGTATATGAACAATACAGGTAAAGAACATTGAGAGGAAGTAAAGTAGATTATTGGGTGTTTGAGAGGTACTTCTACTCATGCATTATGTTTTGGAGGTTCGTGCATTGTTCTATAGGGATATGTTGATTCAAATATGGTAGGTGATAAAGATACCAGGAGGAGCACCACATTGTATGCTTTTACTGTAGGAGGAATAATAGTAAGTTGGATTTAAAAACTGTAAAAGGTTGTTACACTTTAAACAATGGAAGTAGAGTATGTTGTAGCTACAAATTTTGGTAAAGAGATGATTTGGTTACAAAGGTTTATGGAGGAATTAGGAAATAAGAAGGAGAATATCAAGTTATTCTATGACTGCGAGAGTGTCATTCATATTGCAAAGAACTCAACCTTCCATTCTAATACTAAGCATTTACATCTTAGTTATCATTTCATATGATCTGTTTTGGAAGATAGACAATTGAAGTTGGAAAAGATACATACTATCCAAAATCCTACAAACACGTTAACAAAGGTAGTAATAAGAGAGAAATTGAGTTCCTGCATAGTTTCAACTAGCCTTCCAGCATGAAAGTGAATATGATAAATTTTCCAGGTCCACGTTGGATCATAGTCTAGTAAGTACAAGAACATTGGAGTTGTTTTGATCAGTCTCCAAGTGGGAGATTGTTGGTTGTGGAGCCTGATTATCTTCCTGATTCAAAGGTCTTGTTTCATCCATGTTTGCATCCCATTACCTAAATAGGGGTGTATATTAGGGATTTTGTATTTAGAAGGAAAACCTCTTTTATGTATGAGGGAATTGTATTTTGGTTGTGTGAGCAAGTGAATATTGTATTTTGAGAGAGGAAACTGTGAGAGAAAGAAGATGAAGTTACAACGAGTATGTTATAGGTTGTATCCCTTCATTTCTTGGATAATAATAAAGGAAGGACCTATTGAGTTCTCTGGTGAATGTATTCCACACTAGGTGAACCACGTATATATGTGTCTCTATGGTATTGTGTATATTCTATGCTTTATTTCCACAATTTTATTTTATTGTATTGCTTTGTGATCCTATTTTTCTAATAAAGAAATCTCAAAAATCTATTGAAGGATGTTAGAATCAAGGTAAATTGTAACTCTAAATATACTACATATTAAACCAAGAACCTAACTACACAGTACACAAAGATTATTTGTTAAAAATACCCTAAACACATGATACAAAAAGACTCTAATTACATACTACAAAAATGTTCTTTTATACATGTTGGAAGGCCTATCGTCTGAATCCAAAATACATTGAAGGAAAACTCCTCCAATCAATGAGGAAATGATCAAACATAGTTGCAAGGATATTTTAGTTTCTTTTGTTTTTATGTATTGCACTTAGAAGTGATTATATTTTTTTCAAATAGTCCTAACTCTAACCTAATTGTGTATTTTACAAGTTTGGTCACACAACAAAATTTTGGTCATCAACACACTAATTCAATTCACTAGCATGGATGTAAAACATTAAATGGGATTCAAATTGTCATGAAAATTATTCTTCCTCTCAGTCTTTCCATCTTCACAAATGGGTACAATAATGTAATTTAGAATATGCACATATGGTAAATAAAACTTGTATGTTGAGGACACATTGTGTTTGGGTGAATTATTTTAGGGGCTAAATTTCTCTCATGGGCTAATTTTCCATGGTTTTTCCAAAATCGAGATTCACTATTGTAAAAATGATTCGCCCAAATTCTATATGAAAAAATTATTTTACCCTAAAAATTGCCAAAATTTTATAAAAACTGTATAAAATCCTTAGAAATTTGAATATTTTTACAAAAATATCGCTAATCATTTATAGTTGGCATATGAAGGATTAGTAAGATTCGTCAAGGTTTCTACATTTTAAAATAAATTTCCATCCTTAAAATCATCCCTGGTAACATACCCATTTTTAATCCCCGGATTAGTGATATGTAATGTAAATATGATGTATGGTCATGTGACCAACTATGTAATATATAAAAATTGTTTATTAGGATAATAAAATAAAATGTAACATCGAATGCAGTTGCACATAGATGTATTAATGGGGGACAAGTTTCAACGACAAGGGGTAAGGTCTAAGAGGGTGGTGCAAAGGGGGAATTACCCATGTCTATTAATCTCAACCCACCTTTCTAAATTATATTATTGCATATAAACCTTCTATTTTTTGTTTGAGTGTTCAAAAAGACAATCATTAAAGACATCTAATAAGGTTGGTGTGAAAATTTACATCCCATAGTTAGTATAGCATGGGGGTTGAGTAAAATCAACACTGAGGAGTGTGAGAGTCAAATTGCATGGGGGGAAAAGGAAAATCATATGGAAAAATAAAGTCATTTTTACAACCGATGTTTGGACAACAAGAGAGTGAAAAGTGTTGGATCTTGGAGGAAGACATAGGGGGAAAGTGTTGTAGGTTTTTAAATATTAAAATGCATGAATAAGTAGGTTGTTAGGCCTATAGAGTGATTTTTTATGTAATGGATCACCTAATCGAAACTGATCTTGTTGTGGAGTCCCCAGGAAAAACAATTCCTATCCAACATGTGTTGGATCCCTAGAGGGACATGGGAAGGCATGAGAGACTATGTGTAGTGAAGGGGGATCCCATTCCTTTGGTTGTGTAGGTTTATGATAAGAGAGTTGTTGGATTGGGATAGTTCTAAGAAAAACTAGTATGTTGTGGGTAAAATTGGGTTGTGAGTGGACATTGTAGTGACACCTCTTTCTTGTGGATTCATATCCCCATCTCAGGGGTGATTTGTTGTTAATATTTGGATCATAAAATCTATAGTTGGGTGGAACATCCATCCCATGTAGTTGGTTGCACATTTGATTTAAAAGATAAGTATTTATCTCTGTTACATTATTAATATTTATAGGCATTGTATGACTGGTTGAATTCATAATGTTGTTAATGCATGAAAGTCATCAATGAATTGAATTTAATTAGGGGATTATTGTTGTGTTTTTACTATGAGTTTTACTCTACAAATATTATTTTGTTGCAATTCATGTTTCAAAAGTGTCGTTAAATGCATGGGAATGATCAAATTGCATATAAATAGGTTTTTTGTTCTGTTCATTTAAATGGAATTGCATGCATGGCTATAGATATTTCTTCTAGCCACATATGTTTTTATATTGTTTTTGCATCTAATTTATTTTGTATCAAAAAATGAAAAATGCAATTTGTACTGGGGAACACTACAAAATTAAAATGCAATGTTGGCTATGATACGGGAGATATGATAATGTTCAGGGGTTATGATTCCCTAGTATAGAGGGATAAAGGAGGGTTCAAAAGACATTTCGTGTTCCTAATAAACCCAATCCACTTTTCTAAATATTTTTTATCGACGAACATTTACTTCCTTTGACATATCAAATGAATCATTTAATGCATATAATAGGTTTGTCAAAAAGTAATTTGACATAGATATTGAAGTATGGGATAAGTATAGTCAAGTAATATGTTGGTGGGGAATTCATATCACTTATTTATGACAACATGGGATGAGTACAAGAATTTTTTGAAAAATGTGAGAGTCAATTATGCATAGAAGAAAAGGAAATTCTAGTATAGAGAGAGAGGACAATTTTTATAGTCGGGTGGGGAGGGGGAAGAGTTGGGTGCTGGAAATTGAAGAAACCATAATGGGAATGGAAAAATAGCGTACTTGAGAATGGTTTTATGACGATAATTGGGATACTATGTCTATAAGTGAGTTTCTTATTGAGGAAATTTCTCAAGATCTTTTGAGAATGATACTATGAGCACTCTCATAATGACTGAGATTCCTGGAGTCACCAGTTGAGATATTTCCTATCCAAATTGTGATGAATCCCTAGGAATTGGACATGTCGAGGAGTTGTGTGGTATAGAAAGTTATGTCTATTATTCATCATGTTGTGCAAAGTTGGGGAAAAAGAGCTAGTGCATTGGAATTATTGTTGGAGTTAGAATTATAGGTAATGGGTTGGTGTGTGGATAGTATCCAACCATAGGATGTATTCATTCCTTTTTCCATCATATCTGTAGCTCATAGGTGGATTTCGTTTTAGAGAACCAAAATAGAAAAGCATATGGTTGGGAGGAACATCCCTCGTATGCAACCACTTGGTGACATTCTCTTGAGATAGAATGTTCTAGTTACTATAATATTTAGTTTTTCAATTGCTACATTTTACTCTAAAGTTTATGTGTTTGAATGCTACTATGTTTGAGATAAAATGTTCATTCACATTTTTTAAATTACTCATAGTCATGTGATCTTATTTCTCATGTTGCATACATTTATATTTTAATGGTATGAATATTTTCATTTTTCTTGTTAATGGAGTATTTTAATGGTATAAGATATTTTTCATTTTTTCTTGGTAATGGGTACATTAGAATAATTACAATGTAACCTTTAAAACTACATTTAAAATTTGTAAGTGCAATTCTATAGAATGTATTCCCTTTAAGTACTTAACACTAACCTGGGACATCATTGATGCTATATTTTTTTATCTCTTTCCCACCATCTAGTTAATAAGTAACATATTTGAACATCTACATGTAAACCACCATCCTACCAAATTCATAGTCCTCACTTTGATTAATGCATACAATCAATAATGAAAATCCACAACGCCTCGGTTATGTCCCATATAAACAATATTTTCTATAATAGTTTTTGCTATTGGTCCTTTAACATATGATGCTATGAATAAATTCTCTTCATGTAATTGGTGGTAGTATGACTAAGGATTCCTACACATGGTTATTATGAAAAACATGACATATGTCTAGATATGTGTCATAATAGTAAACAAATTCTATGCATTATTTTCACTAGCATGTGTTACTTTTTGTGCATGTTCTAACATACCAACCTTTCCATTTCTGGAAATATCTTTGGACTAGGTTTAGTTCCTTAGGCTAATTCTACAATATCTTGTAGAGATGTGTCTATGAAATAAGTGTTTAATGTTGGGTTCATGGTCACTATAAATTATTCTCAACTTTATTAAATCCTTATGGTTATATTAAGGTGTGGTATTGTAATACAAAAAATTATAGATTAGCTCCTTAATGGATTCAATTAACTTCATGTTAGAAATAAAGAACCCTACCAATGAAGCATAATAATATATTTGACCCAGGTTGTCGAGGATTTCTCTTCTAATAAAATTTTTTTTAGAGGTTCTATGACTTAATTTAAAAGGGTTAGATGTTTATGTGAGTAAGTAGATTTTATGAACCAAACTACACAAAATATCCAATAAATAGTCCACTTTGAGGGGGAAAGATCCTTTTACATTATATGAAATGAATAAGATAATATCAGATGCCTATACAATTGAATCTCCTTTATTATAAATATGAGATAAAGTGAGAATGGTGTAACCTACTCTAATCGGACCTAACCATAAGTAACAAAATAATATTAAATAAGTGTTATGGACTTAAAATAGGGCCTTATGGGTATTAACATAACCCCCTCTCTTTCAAAAAATGCTTTCCCTCAATACTTGTAATTGAGGGTGTTTCTTCATGAATTGCTCATTTTCCCATGTAACTGGTTATAGAGGCATATTCTGGCACTTAATTAGGAACTCTATAATGGTTATATTCCAAAGAGATAATGAGCGTCGATCTATAATTTTTTATGGTTCGAAAATCAACTTCCCTTCTGCATGTAATTATGGAAGTTCCATCTGCATTGGCATAGTTTTTCCCAAAAAAAAATTTAGACAAGATACATGAAAAATATTATGAATGTGAGAAGAAGGAAAATCCAACTCATACACCACTTATCCTATTCTGCGAATAATCTTGTAGGGTCCATAAAATTTTGGAGCTAATTTCTAATTCTACTTTTGTTTAAGAGCAGGTTGCTCATAAGGCTGTAGTATCAAAAATATTGAATCACCCTCCTCAAATTGTCTTTCATGTCGATTTTGGTATGCTTTTTTCTTCATCCCATTTCATTCCATTTGTAGTTTTTCCTTAAAAATTATTAATGTTTCTTTAGTCTTCTCCATATGTTATTCTATTGTCTACAATTTGGACTTGTCCCACACAAATGATGAGATAATAGGAGTTGGATATCCATAAAGGGATTAAATGGAGACATCTTAGTATATGTTTTTTAGGTGGTATTATACCACCATTCTGTTAAAGGAAGCCACTTCACCCATTAAGATTTATTTTCTGAAGAAAAAAACATAGATAAACCTCTATTTTTTTTTAACTATTTATGTTTGACCATATATTTTCAGATGATATGCCGAACTCATTTCTAGTGTTATTCCACTCATATTCCATAACTGTTTTCAAGAAATTCGTATGAATTTTTGATCTATGTCATTTACGATTACTTTAGGAAATCCATGAAGTCTATGAATTTTCTTCATGAACACTTCTACCACTTGACTTGCCATATATGTACTTTTTGTCTATCCATTACAACAAAAATATCATCCTTGCCTTCTAATTTTTGTAAACCTATAATGAAATTAACTAATATATCTTCCCATGTTTGATTAGGTATGTGTAAGAGATAAGGTAATCCTATATATTTTACTATCTCTCCCTTATTTCTTTGGAAAACTTAACATTCTCTTACAATTTTTTGAATATATGTATTCATTCTTTCCCCCAAAAAAACATTTTTTGATCATTTGATATGTTTTAAGGAACCATGGCTATCCTGCACTTGGAGAGTCATGAGACTCCCTTAACATTCATTTATTCAACTTTGATTGAGAACATAAAACTATTCGACCCTTGTACCAAAGGATATCTATCTTCCACTACCAATGTTCCATAGATTTCATCCCTTCCTTAATGCGTTGTATTTTTTGTCTAGTAGTGTTGTAGTTTTTCCATTCTTGGAGAGCTTCTTCCAACCATGTAGGAATGGAAGATTTAATGGAATATAAAATTGAGGCTTATTCTATTCTAGAAAGGGCATATTCTACCACATTATCCTTCCCCTTTTTGTATATTATCTCCAAATGAAACCCTTGCATTATTTCTACACATTATGATTTCTCTTATGATGACAATTTTTTCTATGAAGAGTACTTTAGGCTATGATGGTCTATCATGACTTTAAAATGCCCCCCAATGATATATTGTTGCCATTTTTTATTGCATCTAAAATTGCTACCATTTATTTTTCATATGTAGATTTCAACAAGTCATTCTCTTGAAATGTTTTCTTTCAAAGATAAATCATCTCCCTTATTGTGTCAATATTAATTCAATTCCTTGTCATGCATCACATTCAACTATGAATGTTTTACCAAAATTAGGTGTTTCCAATGTTGGTCTAGAAGATATGGAATTATTAAGAGTCATAATCCCAAGGTATCATTTTCCTTCCACACAAATGACTTTTTCTACAAGAGAGATGTGAGTGGCCCTACAATGCATGCATAATTCTTAGTAAATTTACGATAGTATCATGTAAGACCCAAAAATCCTCTAAGACTCTTGATGTTTTTAGGAATAGGTTGTTTTGTAATAGATCAGATATTTTTAGGGTCCACCTTAACCCCTTCCCTTGAAACAATATTTCCCAAATAATCTACTTCTTGTTTTCCAAAATAATATTAAGATATTTTTACATATAACTGATTATTCTCTAGAATTTGTAGTACTTCATCCACATGTTTAATTTTCTCTTTCGATGATTTTCTATAGAAAAGTCTATCATCAAAGTAAACCAACAACAAAATTCTAATTTGGGGTCAAAAAATTTTGTTCATAAGGATTTTAAAAGTGGAATGAGAATTAGTTAAACCAAAAGGCATGAACACGAACTCATAATGCCCTTCATGTGTTCTGAAATCTATTGTGGGAATGCATTCTTTTTGTAATATTATTTGGTGGTATTCTTATTTAAGATCTAACTTTGTAAGCTAAGACACTCCATGAAGCTCATATAGTACCTCATCAATATTTGGGATAGGTAATTTATCCTTGATGGTGATTCTTTTTTATATCTCTATAATCAAGACACATTCTCCAATAATATATTTTTTATCTCAGGAGAACTGCTAGAGATGAATAGGAATTCTTTCTTGGTTTAATAATACCTGAATTCAGCATGTCATATACCATTTTCTCAAAATCCCTATTTTTTTGGTGAGGATATCTATAACGCCTTTTACTTGGAGTAATTCTAGGTATCATTTCAATTTGATATTCATGATCTCTAGATGGAGGTGTCCATTTAGGGATTTCTTGGAGGATGTTCTAGTGCTTTTCCAAAGTGCACTTTAATTCCACTGGAATATTTTCGTCTTCTTTCTTTACTTCCATAGAATAAAGTCTAACCAAATATCCCCTACTACCCTTTTATAAGGAATTTTCCATTCTATTAGAGATGATTGACTGAGAACGTCCATATTTTAACCCTTTCAGACAATATTGACTCCCTTCCAATTAAAATTTCATGAATAATTCCTTATAGTTTGTATAAATTGTGCCTAATGTTCTCAACCAATGAATTCCAATAACACCATCTACTCCTCTAATGGGAATTGCATACATTGGGATTGCTAAGTTATACTCTCCCATACTAAGATTAATGTTATGGAATTTTTGTACACAATTAATACTTCCTTCATTAGCAACCAAAAATTGAAAATTTGTCACTCGATACAAAAAAAAATTGAGACTCTCTGCTAATATTTTATCAATACTTTTTTGGGTACTACCCAAGTCAATACAAAATGTGACCTTTTTCTTCTTATTGTATCCTGCAATATTAAAGGTTTGAGGTGAGACAAACAAGCTAATGCATGATCAAATATTTCACACCTGTCACTATTGTGCATAATTTCTACATCTTTTTCCTTCTCTTTTAACTTCACAAGTTCTTTATGATCCCTTTGTAAAGATTCCTTACGTGAACGATTTTGTTTTATGAAATTTATGCACTTTCAACCATTTGTTATTACAACAAAATTGATGCARGAGCATCGTTGGCAAGCATGCGGAGCAGAACCACTCAGCGCATGGGAATTTTTTTGAATCTCAACACTGGCAGTAACAGCGCCGAAAAAATATTCCAGGTACGTGTGAACGATTATGAGCAAAGTGGGAGTTTCCATTATGGCTCTGTACTGCCACTGATCCAAAATAGTCATAGGATAGTCTTAGAGTAGACGCATAGTCAGGGGGAACCCTAAGAACCCTCTGAGTTAAATAGATGTTTTGTAAGCCCAAATGAGGCTAGTTGCATATGGTTGCAAGTTGATTGCATGTAGCTGTAAGTTGCTTATAGATTGATGCAAGCAGATTCTAGTTCATAGGAGAATTCTGAGTTTTATAGTTTTTGTGTTGATTACAGTTGTAACCGTTTTCGCTTTTGAATGGAACAGAGGAAAATTGATCCAATGTGTGGCATGGATAATGTTTGCAATTATTTGTTGTTATGATTTCATGAGTGAATGATTGATTTCCATTGTGAGTGGATGAAACTGTGAATGCTAGGATAATTCTCAATCATTTCTCTTATGTTGAGTGGTGCAAGGTGTGCACACAGAATGAAAGGATTGCGTTGACGAGATCTATTTCGATTCCAAAGCTCATAAGAGATAACACGAGATTTTCCTTTGCAAGGAGTGTGAAGCGACTACTCTAAGGTGTGCATATTCGTCCGCAGGAGCTCGAACCTGCGTAAGGATCTGTTGTAGAGTGCATGCATAGATACGAAAGGAGAATGCCAGGAGGGCGAGAGAAATTTCTCTTAGAGAAATCTTCTGAATCTGAGTTATTGAAATCCCTTGAAACACAAGGAGTGCATGAGATTTTGAAGTTTTCACAAAGACCAAGCTCAGGTGAAATAACACTTCTCATAAGTGTTAACGAAGTCCAAGACTCAGACTTGTAGGAGGAGAGAAGGTTTGGAACCTTCAAACACTTAGAAACTTTCTAAGACAAGAAATATCAGAAGCTCGGGAGGAGGAGCAAAAAAGACCATTGGATCGTAGCGTGAGAGATCAGCAACCATTTGATCTTGCCAAGGTGCATGAGATTTAATGCTTCGCACTGACGGAACCCCATCGAAGTTTGAGATCTAATACTCTTGAAGCCCGAAGTGCCAGAGGAGATCTGGACCGTTGATCTAGAAAAGGACGTGTGGCACAAGATCGTGAGATTCGGGTGAAGTCACTTCGGGAGAACATGGAGGATGAGAGATTGATATCGCCTAAGAGAGCCGAAGAACTGAAAGTCGTCGATCTCTCGGTGGACACTTTTTAGCAGATCGTGTGCTCCAGGAAAATCATTGTGGGATTTTCAGTTTGATAATTGAGATCGTTGAACCTTGAAGGCCCAAAGTGATTCATAGCCGTCAGATCCAGAGGAGACGTGTCGTGAATCTGTGGATTTTGGGTAATGTCCCNGGATCGTAGCGTGAGAGATCAGCAACCATTTGATCTTGCCAAGGTGCATGAGATTTAATGCTTCGCACTGACGGAACCCCATCGAAGTTTGAGATCTAATACTCTTGAAGCCCGAAGTGCCAGAGGAGATCTGGACCGTTGATCTAGAAAAGGACGTGTGGCACAAGATCGTGAGCTTCGGGTGAAGTCACTTCGGGAGAACATGGAGGATGAGAGCTTGATATCGCCGAAGAGAGCCGAAGAACTGAAAGTCGTCGATCTCTCGGTGGACACTTTTTAGCAGATCGTGTGCTCCAGGAAAATCATTGTGGGATTTTCAGTTTGATAATTGAGATCGTTGAACCTTGAAGGCCCGAAGTGATTCATAGCCGTCAGATCCAGAGGAGACGTGTCGTGAATCTGTGGATTTTGGGTAATGTCCCGAAGTGAATCCAAGAAATTATATCTATGGGAGGTGTAGTGAAGGTTTGAGAAATCTGGCTGAAGACCCAAAGTGATCCTCGACCGTCAGATCAGGAGGACACACGTTAGTGGATCGCCGACTCCAGATAAAATCCATTGAAGGAAGAGTGAGATTTGAGATTTGAACTCTCTGAAGTCCAAAGACCCTCAGAGATCACAATTGTTTATCCAAAGGGATAGGTGTCAGTAGATCTTCCGTTCCAAAATATTTCCCTGTGAAGGAGACCAAGATTTGAGATTTGATAATTTCGGAGCCCGACATTCTGAATCGACGACAGTTGTCGATCTGAGAGAACAAACCTAGATCACTGATTTGTAAGAGGAAATCTCGGTTGCCCGTTCACCAACACTGTCAAGTTCGCAATATCGACGATCACTTTGCATTGCGGGGGTGTGAGTTGCGCAAAATTTAATGTATTGAGAGAGGGCTACAATCCAAACCCCAATTTCGCCCAAGGGACACATGGGGACTCCAGGTGAATTGCGGGATGAAAAGTAGTTTGGTCCCAAACCACTTCTGGTTGCATCGCAATTGTGTGGTCACGTGAAGGGGTCACCTAAGGTCATATATACAGAGGGGTTCAAGAGAAAAGGTGAGAACATTACATTCTGAGGTTTTGCAGAGCACGAGAGAAAAGGTCACGGGCACTATGAAGCTTGTGCAGGGAGCCGAGAGGGCATGTGGTTAACACAGAATGAAACCAATGAGGTTTAAGAGAGTCAATTGACTCAAGAACTTGAAGATCCTGACTAGGAGGCCATGCAACCCTTAGGAGAGAAAGGGGTTGACTGCACCAAGTGGTATTAGAGCTGAAGTTTTTCTTGCAGACAACAGGAAAAAGGATAGGAGATAAAAATAACTTGAAGTTGTACTCTGTGTGTGATATACAGTTAACATAATGCCTCCAAGGAGACGAGGAGATCAACCTTTATCCAATCAAGTTGTAGAAAGGGAGATGTGAAAACTTCATGCAACATTAGAGGTGATTGAGGAAACACATAGAAGAGCACTTGATACGGGAGACATCAGCGATGTAGAGAGTGAGGAAGTTGTGAACAAGAATGTTGTTGAAGAAGCCACAGGAGAGGATGTTGCCAAATAACGCTTGCTAAGAGTAGTTTCCAGATTGGGAGGTAGAGCCAAGATAGAGGTCCCAATGTATGAAGGAAACCTGGATGCTGAAGAGCTACTGGATTGGATAAGATCCATGGAAAAACATTTCGACTATGAAGAGGTCAATGAAGAGAAAAGAGTGAAATAGGTTGTCACCAAGCTAAAAAGACATGCAGTGTTGTGGTGGGATGAAATGCAGGCTAAGAGAAGAAGAAAGGGAAAATAGAAGATAAAGAGTTGGGACAAAATGGTAGTCAAGCTGAAGGCTAAGTTCATGCCCAAGGATTATCAAATCAATCTGTTCAAGAAGATGCAGAACTTGAGACAGAAGGGGATGACAATTAAGGACTACATAGAGGAGTTCTACAAGTTAAACATCAGAACTGGAAAAAGGGAGAGAGAAGAAGAAAATTTTTCCAGATATATAAATGGCCTGAGATATGAAATCCGGGATGAGCTCAGCATGATGTCAGTAAGGACAGTGGAGGATGCCCATCAGTTTTCACTGAAGGTAGAGGAGAAGTTGACCAGAAAACAAATCCAACGAGGGAGAGGTAAACGCATAGCCCCAAACAAAAGCAAGGGATTCACCCATGACAGAGAACATAAGGCTAAGTACGAGGCTGAGAAAACACACAGTCACTTGGAAAGAGGAGGAATTTATCAAGGAAGACAAGGTGATGGGAGAAATTATTTCAGAGGAAGAGGAAGAAGAAGAGGAGGAGAAGTAAGATGTTATGCCTGTGGAAAGACATGACACATGTCCTGGGATTGTCTTGAGAATAAAAAATAAGTAGGAGGTGAAGCTCACATTTCAGAAGAACAATGAAGAGATGTTGAAGCAAAAGGAGCAGAGGATGGAAGATCCCTGATGTTGAGGAAGGTTCTCTTAAAAATAGAGGCAGAAGTTGAAAATCTAGTGCAGAGGAACAATCTCTTCAGAATAGCTTGCAAGACTAAATACATAGTATGCAAAGTGATAATTGACAGTGGGAGCACTGGTAACTTAGTATCCATGGAGATGGTGGAGAAGTTGGAGCTAGAGACAACTGCACACATGAAGCCATACAAAGTCTCATGGTTGCAGAAATGACACCAGGTAATGGTTACTAAACAATGCTTGGTTGAAATTAAGATAGGAGTATATAGATATGAAATTCTATGTGATGTAATTCCCATGGATGTATACCATATTTTGTTGGGAATACAATGGTAGTTTGACATGAATTTCATTCATGATGGGAGGAAAAATACATACACCTTGGAGAATAATGGTAGAACACACATGTTGCTACGAATAGAGGAAAAGAAAGTGAAAGAGGAAACCAACACAAGCATACTTCTCATGAGTGGGAAGGAACTCTTGAAAGAAGTCAAGAAAGAACATGATATGCAGTTCGTTGTGGTGAGGAAACCCTAAGTTATCCTTACAAGTACATCGATGGATGATTTTCCTGAAGAAGTTCAGGAATTGCTAGAAAATTTTGTAGACATAGTGGTGGATGAGCTTCTTGACTCACTACCACCTATCAGAAGTATCAACCACCATATTGACTTGATACTAGGAGAAAGTCTGCCAAATAAAGAAGAATACATATTGACACCTCGAGAGAATGAGGAAGTGAAGAACCAAGTCCAAGAACTATTAGACAAGGGTTTGGTCAAAGAGAGCTTGAGTCCATGTGCAGTACCAACTGTGTTAATCCCAAATAAGGATGGAGGATGGAGAATGTGCACAGACTCAAGAGCCATTAACAAGATCACCATCAGGTATAGGTTTCCTTTACCAAGAATGGATGATTTAATGGATTTCTTAAGTGGAGCAAATTTCTTTTCCAAAATAGATTTGAAAAGTGGATATCACCATATCAGGATGAGAGACGGTGATGAGTGGAAAACAACCTTTAAGACAAAAGAAGGTTTTAATGAGTGGCTTGTTATTCCATTTGGCTTGACAAATCCCTCGAGTACTTTTATGAGGCTGATGAATGAAATACTGAAAGATTTCATTGGAAATTTTGTGGTTGTGTATCTAGATGATATATTGATATTTAGCAAGACTAAAGAGGAGCATTTGAGGCACATAACATTTGTGATGAGGAGGCTACAATAGGAGAAGCTGTTGATAAATCTGAAGAAGTTCTTTTTTATGAAGACATAACTCATTTACTTGGGTTTTATGATCTCTTCAAATGAAATGAAGATGGATCCAGAGAAGGTGAAACAAATCAAATAATGGTCGTCACCAAGGAGTATGTTTGAGGTAAGGAGCTTTCTTGGATTGACAAGTTTCTATAGGAAGTTCATCAGATACCTCAGTGGGATTTGTGCATGAATGACGAATACAATGAAGAATAAGCATAAGTCTTTTAAATGGACAGAGGAGGCCGAAAGGAGCTTCCATATACTGAAGGAGAAAATCATAGAACGACCAATTCTGGTCTTACCGAATTTTGAAAAGACATTTAAGGTGAGATATGATGCAAGTGGAGTTGCAATAGGAGCATTTTTGAGTCAGGATAATAGAATTGTTTCCTATTTCAGTTAGAAGTTGAATGAGACCATGAGAAAATACTCCACGTATGACAAGGAGTTTTATGCCATAAATCAAGCCTTGAATAAATGGAGACATTATCTTGTCCCACAAGAACTTGTCTTGTATAGCGATAACCAGGCTTTACAATTCATAACCAGGCAGGAAAAAATGAATTAGAGGCATGCAAAATGGGTTGAGTTTATGCATAATTTTACTTTTGTCATAAAAAATATCGCTGGGAATGCTAACAAAGTTTTTGATACATTAAGCAGGAGATGCTTGATTCTGCAAGAATTCTAGGTGAAGACCTTGGGGTTTGAACACCTTAAGGACATGTATTGTGATGATATAGATTTCAAGGAATCATACGAAGAATGTTCAAATCCTGTGCTGAGAGATAGAAGCTAGTGGACATAGTACATGATTTAAGAGGGATTGTTGTTCAAGGGAAATGGACTGTGCATACCAAAATGGTCAATGAGGGATAGCCTTTTGAAAGAAAAGCATAGTGGAGGATTGGTTGGACATTTTGGCCATGATAAAAAGTTTGTATACTTGAGAAGATCATACTATTGGCCAGGTATGAGAACATGAGTGATAAATTTTGTGAAAAGATGTATAATCTACCAACATGCAAAAGGAAAGAGATAGAACACTGGATTGTATCAACCATTGGCAATACCATAGAGGCCTTGGGATGCAATAAGCATGGATTTTGTGTTGGGACTGTGAAGAACGCAAAAAGGATTTGATTCCATATTTGTGGTAGTGGATATATTTTTGAATATGGCACACTTTATGCCATGCCAGAAGACTAGTGATGCAACACATGCTGCAAATCTGTTTTTCAAGGAAGTTGTAAGACTTCATGGCCTACCCAGAAGCATTATCTCAGACAGAGACACACATTTTTTTAGTCACTTTTGGAGAACACTATGGAATAAGTTGGGGAAATAATTG
This sequence comes from Picea sitchensis, assembly GCA_010110895.2. Taxonomy (NCBI): domain Eukaryota; kingdom Viridiplantae; phylum Streptophyta; class Pinopsida; order Pinales; family Pinaceae; genus Picea; species Picea sitchensis. The sequence goes on along the minus strand of SNQJ01S0051485.1, from coordinate 47,474 downwards.
TCCTTCAGCTTAGCTTATCACCTTCAGACGGATGGACAAACTGAGGTGTTAAACATAAGTTTGCGAAACTTATTGAGTTGTCTGGTCACCCAACATCATAATTAGTGGGATTAGATTCTGCTGCAAGCAGAATTTACATACAATGACTCATCAAACATAAGCACTGGAAATAGCCTATTCCAAATATTTTATGGAATGCAACCCAGAGGAGTATCTGAGTTGAGAGACTTGGAACAAAGTGAGATCAAGAGCACT
>SNQJ01S0051483.1:31621-61746 GCA_010110895.2 Picea sitchensis | reverse complement strand
TGGAAGGCTAGGCTACATTTCATCAACTTTCAACCAATGTTTGAAGACCAAAAGATAGAGGTTGACCTCATCTTGAGGATCTCTCCTTATCTTTTGTGAATTAGTTTTGACTTTCTATTTTTAGAATATCAGATCCATTGTTTAAGGATCTGAAAACTGATTGTAATAGTCTATAAAGCCAAAGACATTTGGAGGACTAAGGGGTTCAATCTTGGATACATCTGGCTTATGTACTTAGACTCTTATTTTGATATGAATCACAGTTTTCTTTTGCTACTAATATCATATTTTCTCATGTGTTTCATTGCTCTGTAATTCGATTCAATTTAGCTCAGCTATTAAGAACTGTCATCTTCTTATTTGGCTCATGAATTCGAATTGAATGAACTCTTACTATCTTGTATGACCCTTCTTGTTAATGTACTTGGTTATCTAGAATAGTGTTCTTCATACCCCATTCCAAATTACTGCATCTGATTATTGGTTTCTAAAAGCACTGGCTCATTTGAATGCATGATAAGTTGTTCTTCTCATTAGCCATCCTCAGTTATCTCATTGATCCACACACATTGATTATTGATTTCTTAAGTTACCAAGCATCCTTAGCCTACAACCCTAAGGAGTTACCTGGAGTGATAACAACACTTACCTTTTGTTTATCGTTATGTGGCTGAAAGGACTTTCGAACTATGCTCATTGGACATTCTTATATTGATCGCATAACTTGATTGTATTGAGTTTGTAAGGCATTGAGAATTTGGATTTACTCTTTTTATGACTTGCCTGATCATTTGAAAATGCATAGGGGTTATCATTAATTTTTCCCATATATATATGATATAATCCTTATGTTAATCTTTTTATAATTTTTGGCTTGTCAACTATTATGAGTATCGTTTGGCACCTTGGTTAAACTTATGATTATATACATTGGTGCATAGTTGATTTTGGTGTTGATTTGTATGTCGGGTGTTTAAACACTATGGCATAGTGTTGGCGCGAATTGGTTTACACATTGGATTTCATTGGTTATACACATGACTTAATGGTTGAACTATTATTATGGAGTAAACAACTATGAAATTTGGCGGTTGTACTTGGATAATGAATATTATGCATGGCTGAATCCACCACCTTCGCATGCTCGCATTAATGCTTACCCCTTTTTGCTCATTCATTGTTGTTGGTTCGGGTAGCTCTGCCCCTGTATGCGTTGGTGAATTCAAACCCTTCCCTTACCATGCATTCAGCTCCATGGAACCAGTCGTGTGAGCTGAACCCAATGGCAACTAGGCCCTGTTGATGTTTGACAATGCCCGCCAAGATTTGGCAGACAGTGGATGGCTTACCTTCGTGAAACATTTTGAGGGTTTTAACCTTTGCGTAGCTCGATAGTTTTCCATGACCTTCGATGGTTGTCGAGCCAAAGTAGGCGATATACAGTTAGAGATTGATGAACAGTTCATCAGCTCGGATACGGGGTTAGCTCCTTTGGGACAACGTTGGTTTAAGAATTGCAAAGTCGAGGAAGTGTCATGGACATTGTTGTTTTAATTGTTTAAAATCACCTCCTATGATAGAGGTATGCCCGTAACTATGCTTAAACAACGATGGCACGATTTATTAATGATAATCAAGTAGTTTGTGACCTGTAAAGGTCGATACGGACTTGTGTTCCTCCACCACCTGCGTTTGCTTATGGTTTTTATGGGATACTCTCCCAATATGCCCTATTATTTGCATCGTAGCCTGTTTAAAATGCCGAAGAAGTACAAAAGACACCAGGTTGATAGTAGCCTATTTCATTATGGGCTTGTTAAGCTTATCGTTGTCTATCATTTGAGTCTGCACGGGGATAGTTGGAGCAATTTCGTTGCTCGGAATGGTTTCGGGGATCCGAACCCTACACAGGTTGACAAACCTGTGGTGAGTGAGGTCAAGGCTGTACCCCCAATACCCTACCATGTCCTTCTGCCTAAACCCTCGGCTGACCCTCCTATCGACTTACCCCACACTGTGACTAAGAGTGTTGAGACTGTTAATCCTATGAGCAAAAATCCCAACGCAAACCTCACTGCAAATGTTAAAGGGAAAATGAATGCACTTTTTATTTCACGGATGGCAAGGAACAAGCCAAAACCCCCTGTTGAGCCAAACCCTATCGTCTTGAGTGAGGACTCCGATTCGGAAGTGGAACATTTTTTAGCTAGCGAATACCCCTACTCGCAAGGTTTGTGTCCCGAACCCTCATATGATTTTGTGTCAAACCTACCCCCTGCCCAAAGTTTGATCCTAACTACCCGTGTATTGAATTGCCTCGTGAAAACCTCGGTCATTTTCCCAAGGCCTCGCCTGCTCTGTCTAAACCCACACAGTCACCATGTGATCAATGCAATTCATGGTTAGAGCGATATTGTATAGATGTTCCTATACTCCAGTCAAATATTCAGTCACTGGAGGACCAGATTGCAGTGCTAACCAGTCAAAAGGCCAAGCTACAAGCAACGGATAAAAAACAAAAGACAACCGGCTCTATCCTGTTCAAAAACGTGGAATCAGCCACGGCTGTTGTAAATTCCAAGCTAGTATAAGCAAGCAACCTCGTCGCTACACAGGTATGGTTTTCACATCGTTTTCTTTTGTAAATAATCTAGATTGATATAATGTTTTCAATTCAGTTTTTAAACAGTTCTATTCACACCTTGAATGGATCTGTTATATTGCATGCGTTCTATATATAGCTTTGCTTTGAATAAAAAGGAATTTAGATTCGATATACGATCTGATTATTCCTAGTATAGAAATCAATAGATTTTGATTGGATTTGAGTGATCTTCATTTGAATTTGATTGATTGGCTTGCCTTGTTAAGGTGACAAAATTAATAGTTTTCCTTCAAATGAATTGGTTTGTACCATGCTCAGATTTGATTTGGTTATGATCCATGTGCTATAGTTGATAAACAGTTTGATTAAGTTTGATTGTTACAATTTTGCTCAGATCCGATTTCATTATCATTGGTATGCTATGACTCGTAAACGTTTTCGGGAAGATACTTGTTACGATGCTGTGTTGTGTGATGTTCTATCTTTGATTGTTTCCAAGTCAAGGATAATGAATCAGTTTATTTAATGAAAAAAATACACTCAGATACCATTCGTGCCTGAATCGGGAAATGAATTTGAATCATAACAACTGTGTGAAAATCTTATCCAATCGATTCGCTTTTGTTCTAATTTGGAAAGTTTGTCCCATGAGTCGAGTTCAGATTATAATTGATGCTCGATATTTTAGATTTGTGAAACGAATTAGTCAAACCCTGCAATGATTCGTTTGATTGAAACGATTGTGATCAAAATTAATCGATCCTGTTTGTTGACTGTGTAAGGATCAACGATCGAAATCTATAACAAACCCTGTTTGATTAATCATGTTATGATTTTGTTATGAGTCAATTATCGTTTGGATTCGTTTACAACCTAAGTCGCTTGCTATATAGTTATCATGATAATCCTGTTCGATTCACAAGTGTAACGATGTGGTTGTGATTTGTTCTATTTTCAATTGAACATCAAAACGATCTCATAACAGATGGATTCGATTTGTTGGGAAACGATTACGATTCGGTTATGTATGATTTCATTTACCTAATTTATGACTATAATCGAAATAGAGTATTGTTATCTCTGTACTCGGTTAAATGATGTGTATCCTGTTTGAATTCATAATGGGATAACGGTTTCAATTTATGATTCGTTCTCAAGTAATTATTGGATGACAATTGAATGGAATTTCTTAAAAGATTTGATTTAATTTTAATTTTGATTTTGTATCTTATTTTAGACTAGCTACAGAATCAAATGATTCTGTAACTATGTCTGTAGAATTATATTTTTATTGTTTTATTAATAAAATATCTCTCTAACTTTTCTATTTCTGACCTGTTTCAGGTGAATTCCAAATTGCATGGGATTTCATGGACAGTTTAGAAGATATTTAGATGCTTTAGTTTCATTTTAGTTTCCTAGTTTAGTTGATCTTGGGAATATCTTCCCAGATTATGTAAACAGTTTGATAACTTCCACAAGGAGGTTTTACCCTGTGGAAAACCTTTAAATACTTATTATTTTTGTAATAATGATCATCCTCATTCGTGGGAGAACCAAGATATGGAATTTTAATATAGACTGAGACAGAAATTGATGTTCTGCTACAGTTTTAGCTTTTCATAATATCAATATTTTGTTTCATGTTTATGTGTATCAATTTGCATTTGGTTAATAACTACTTTAGCTATCTTAGTCTTTTGCAAATGATATCATTTAATCAATATAGTCCATATCTGATTTCTTCCAGTATTTAAAAAACATAGCAATTAATTGATTCAGTTTATGGATGACAAATTTCTCTTCTTCATTAATTGGATTATTAAGTATAAGTTTTTGCATAACGGGTTTACCTTATTGCAGAGATTTATAAATCATATAATTGTTATGATTTTTTATGTCTTGTTTGTCCTGTAAACAACTCAAAGAGCATTGCAGCTATCGTTTACGAGAATCTTCTAGATTATTATGTGCGAGTTTCCTTCCTCCGACCAGCTTCAAAGTCATCATACACAGGACAAATCTAGAGCGTTTCCAGGTCTGTTTGTTGTTTCTTTGTTCAGTGTATTTGTTAGTATTTTAGTTAGATATATGTGTAGTTAGTATATTAGATTGTTTAATTTCAGTAAGTTTTATTTCTTGTTTACAAAATTATAAAATCAACAAAAAATATCTTTCTCTGTCTTAGGGCAGAAAGCAAATGAGTTTTCCAAGTTTTACTTAAATCTGTATTTTGTAGATATTGTACATTTTGTAAATAAGTAATATTTCAGGTAGTAGTTAGTATAGTATCAATTAGTAGTTTGTATATATAGAAATAGTAGATTAGTTAGTTTGTTTAATAGTTAGTTTTAATTAGATTAGTTTGTTTTATTTATTGTTAGTTAGTTTAGTTTGTTTTATTTAGTTTTAGTTAGTTTAGTTTTAGTTTGATTAGTTAATTTAGATTAGTTTTCTCTTTGGTTTTCCTAGGACCTTAGATTGGCTAACGGAGCCGCTAAACCTGTCAAGGTGGTTCATTCCAAACGGCTTGGGTTATTAGACAACCCCGGACCGGTTCCACTCTCTTAGTTGACGGATGGTCGATTTCGCCCGTCAACAACATTGTAAGTTTGTAAGAGCTAGGCCATACCTTTGTACATGTAGTGTTTGGATTGCCTTAAATAGTCACTTGTAGTAGGTCTAGATCATAGTTAGGTCTGGATAAACATTTATGGAATGTAGCCATAGATTTATGGTGTCATAACTGAGATAGCGATGGCACTAAGGTGGTGAAGAGGATTAAGCTCGTAGAGAACTCTTTTGTAATGGGAAAAGAGGAGAGAATAATGGGGAGGCCTTAAGAGATCTTTGAAGTTCTGAGAGAGAGCTTGAGAGAATTGGGACTTTGTTACAGTCCAATTTTTGTAAAACATCTGTATAGACACATAGAGATAATAGAAAATAATTTTTTCCTGCATACAATGTGTTTATGTATTTGTGTTCATTTTATGTTTTTATGCATTTTCATGGTTTGAATGCATAACTAGTGAAGTATTGTATGAGTTTCAATTTTTTCTCTTCTTTGAGTTTTTGAGTGCAAGGAGTGCACACAATCTGCAAAGAGTGCGTTGACAGAGGTTTAAACCTCAAGGGAAAGCTCAGGAGGGATATCGTTGAACCTTCATCAATGAAAGTGCAAGGAATCCATAGGAAGAACTCTATATTGATTTTAGTGAAAAGAAGAGTTACTGAGGACTCTGTAGAGCTCTTCCAGGTGGGCATCGAGTGAGTGCAAGAGTGCATAGGAAGAAATCTATGTTGAGTTTGGTTAGAAATAGAGTTTTTGAACACTCTGTGAGGAAAATCTCTGCAAGGTGTGCATCGAGCAAGGAGAATTCCAGTATGGTGAGAATAATTTATTTTAAAGAAATCCTTAGGATCTGAGTTTTGACAAAATCCCAGAAAACCAAGGAGTGCGCGGGAGATCAAAATATTCAAGGACATCAAGCTCAGAAGGGACAACTCAAAGAGTGCGTATGAGATAGACTTATTCTAAGTACAAAATCTCTGAAGAGATAACTCTTGAAAGAGCGTAAAAGAGACCCAAAGGAGTCAAGTTCGTGAGAGAAAGTTCAAAGGCTGAGATCTTTGAACGCGGACTAAGTCTTCCAAGGTGGGAGAAGTATAAAACTCAAGAGGAGGAGTGACCACAACCATCAGATTGGTTGTGAAGAGGAACCTATACCATTAGATATACGCCCAACAAACAAAAGGAAGTGCATAGAAGAAGAACACATCCCATCCATTGGATCAAAGCACAAAGGATCAACAATCGTTGGATCCAAATGAAGGTGCATGAGATTTAACATTGTGCACACACTCAGGAGAGTGGACTCACAAAATTCCTAAATCATTTGGGACCGTCCATCATCTGGGAGGATGCATGGTGGAAATCCATCGATTTCGAGTGAATACACTCTAGGAAGAACGAGCGCATAGGAGTTGAGACTCCTAAAGCCTGAAGAGCTGAAGCACCAGAGAGATAGAGAGCCAAAGAGTTGAAGCAAAAGAGAGCCAAAGAGTCGAAGTGCCAAGGAGTTGAAGCACCGAAGAGAAAAGAGATCTAGACCATTAGATACAGAGAGACACATTGCGATAGATCACAATATATGGGAAAATTGTATGGAGTCTCTAAGTTTAGATTTGAGATTCGTGAAGCCCAAAGTCCTGAAGTGAACGATAGCTGTCAGATCAAGAGGAGACGTGGTGAAGATCTGAGCACTCTGGGTAAAGTCCCGAAGTGATCTGTAGCCATGATATCAAGAGGAGATGTGGCGAAGATATGAGCACTCTGGGTAAAGTCCCGAAGTGATCTTTATCCGTCAGATCACGAGGAGACATGGCATAAATCTTTGAACTCTGTGTAAATTTCTAGAGTGATTCATAGCCATCGGATTTAGGGGAGATGTGGAATAGATCCATGCACTCCAGGTAAATACCTGAAGTAAAATTCATCTATTGATTCAAGTAGGACACGTGGTGCCATATCGAGAACTCCAGAAGAAAATGGAGGAGGAAAAGGCTAAAGATCCGGAGGAGATCTTGATCGTTGATCGAGAAGGGAGTCTGAGGACTGTTAATTTGGTTGAGGAGGCCAAAGTCCCAAAGTAGGAGCACAATTGTTGATTAGGGAGGATACATGTCAGCAGATATTCCACTTTGGAAGATAATGAGTTAGTAGGGGCGAGGATTTGAGAATTGATATTCCCAAAGGTCTGACTCACAGAAGAGATCTTGGCCGTAGATCTAAGGAGACAGGTGGTGACATATATTCCACTCCGGGAGAGTGGAGTTTGAGATTTTAAACTCTCGAGGGTCGGAAAGACGGAGTCAATGAAAACCATTGGTCCATAGAGGAGCTATGTGTCGAGAGATCGTGGAGATATGGGGGCGAAACACGTGGAAGGAGGAAAGAAGAGTGGAGTAGAGATTCGATAAGAGTCGTTGATCGCAAGGTGCACCGAGAGGCTAGAGATCGACGAATCAGAAATATTGTGAAGCCAGAACTTTCCCGGAGGATAATTGCTATAGAGCGGGCCATAATTGGAACCACTGTATTCATAAAGGGGTACGTGGAAACATGAGGAGGATTGCAGCACGAAAAGAGGTTTGCTTCGAAACCACTCTTTTCCGCGCCCACAATCACGCATTATCACAAGGGCAAAACCCAGGGAAATATGAAGGAAGGGGATAGTGAAGAGGATCCAGCGTCCGTGATGCAGGAGCATCATAAGTAGCCAACAAAGCAAGTGCAAAGGTAGAAGATAGATGGATATGCACCAGCGCACATTTTGAAAATGTTTTAAATTTAAATAAAGAGACATTAATGTAATAGTTGGGAGACATATTTACATTTATGTTTTGGATATTGTAAATAGATCTTGAGCGTTTCTCACATTTGTCAGATAAAGAGGCATTTATTGTAATTTATGAAAAGTTGTTGTAGCTTTTATTTCAGATTAGATAGCTTGTAATGTAGGAGGGAAAACGGATAGAAATAAACCCTCACTTGTATCATTGTATTATTCTGAATTGTAAGAGTTGAGTAAGATGTAGAGATGTAGAGAGAAAGAACACAAAGAAGAATCCATGTATAGGAACTTTTGAGTTAATATATGAATGCTTTGACTCAATTTCATGGTGTTATTATGCTTACTGTTTACATCTATTGAAGGGTATGTTTACAGTGTTTTGTTTCTTTGTTATGCATTTATTTCAATGCTATGTGTGTATGAATGCTCTTGATTTCATGTTGAATGTATCAAATTTGTGAGGAGAGAAGAATGAGGTTCAATTGTTTCTCTTCCTAAGAAATCCTTAAAAGAGGGTATTGAACATCCGCAAGGTGTGCAACGACGAAGTTATGAGTTTTATGTTAGAAAGCATAGGAGAGGTATCATTGTACTCATACCAACAAAAGTGCAGAGATAACATAGAGCCTTGCAAGGTGTGCACAGACTAGTTGAAGTCCTAGACTTTATAAACCAAGGGGAAGTTGAAGGACTATTGTTGCAAGGAGTGCACAGAGTTGAAGCGTCAAATAACTAGAGGTTATTTGAAAATGCCACAAGGTGTGCGTGCAGGAATTCCTTACAGTCCAGGATTTCCGGGAGAATCAAGCTCAGAAGGGATAGAAACTTGAACACCTCAAGGGAAAGCAAGTGTTGATGTTGCCCAACAGATAGAAAAACTCATAAGGGTTGACACCAAAGTGTTTGGCGAAGGAGTTTTGAAACAAAAGGGATGGTGGAAATGATTCAAGAGGAAGTGTTGATTTACCATGGGCTGTTGGATCTAGTTAACCAGCAAGGGAGATAAGACCGAGATTTGTTAGGTGTTAGAAGCTTAGGAGGGATAGTTGTCCTTGGATTAGGATCAACATGAGTCATTGATCTCATCCTTGAATTTCACTATTTCAAAATTTGGGAAGTGGAGAAGGCTATGGTTTGGAGTCGAGAGTCGTGAACTCCTAATTCATGAAGTCTCGAAAGAACTAGGACCGTCAGATCGCAGGGGAGCTCAGAGTCGTTGATATGTGGCAAGGGTTTTCATGGTTTTGAAAGTCAGCAAAAGGAGTTTTTGCATCTCAAAATGTCGATACGCAAAATCCCGTTTGCCTAAAAGACTGGGCCCTAGCTCATAGTCAGAGGTCACATCCGAGAAAAGTCAAGGAAGGAATCAAATTCCCGTTGGCCTTTTCGGGTTTCGGGGATTTTTGAGTCAAGGGAGATCACATCTGGAATTGAAAAGTTGCGAAAGATGAAATAACCATTTGGGTAAAGGTTGTGGTCATATCCACAATCATGAGGGAGAGAGTTGGCAATTAGTCTTGTTTTCACAGGCGTAACTCATAAGGACCTGTGGATGCACACCAGTGTGTGTTAGAGATTTCTGCGGGAAATCAAATAGTCAATTCGACTCAAGGGGAAGATAAGGAACGATCCTAAGACTGAGAGGTCACACAGAACCTGCTAAGGTAGGGGGTGCTGCATCAGAGTGATATCAGAGAATAACCTACATTTTTTTTTCTTTTCTGCAAGGAACAGGTTGAAACAATGCTGCCAAGAAGGAGAGAAAGACCAATGCCTGATCCAACTATGGAAAGGGAGATGAGAGAAATTTGTTCTCGATTAGATGATATGGAAACAACATAGAGATGGGCAGCTGATACTAGAGATGTTAGTGAAGCCAAAAAAGAAAATGAGGCTGGAGCTGAGGAAGAAGTCATAGTCTAAGACACTGCAGAAGAACATATATTCAGGGCTATTGCAAGAATTAGAGCCAGAGCAAAGATAAACATTCTAATGTATGAAGGAAACTTAGACGTTGAAGAGATGTTAGATTGGTTTAGGGATCTGGATAAATACTTTGACTATGAGGATGTCGAGGAAGACAAGAAGGTCAAACATGCCATCACTAGAATTAAAGGGCATGCAACACTATGGTGGGATGAACTGCAGGATGATAGGCATTGCAAAGGAAAACAAAGAATCAAAAGATAGGATAGGATGGTTACAAAAATGAAAGCCATGTTTATACCCAGAGACTATCAGGTCAATCTGTTTCGAAGAATGCAAAACTTGAGACAGGAGATGATGACAGTGAAGGAATACATTGAGGATTTTTGCAGGCTCAACATCAGAGTTGGTCATCGTGAAAGTGATGATGAAAAGGTTGCTAGATATATGAATGGTCTGAGATATGAAATCTAGGATGAGATGAGCATGATGACGATAAGGAATGTGGAATATGCCTATCAAATGGCTTTGAAGGCTGAAGAGAAATGGGCCTGAAAGCAAGGTCAAAGAGGTTGAGGTCAAATTCAGAGTAGAGGGAAAGCAATTTCCCAGGACAGGACTCAAAAGCCAAAGGAAGAAGAAAAGAAACCTCATACTCACCCTGAAAGAGGAGGAAGTTCACAGGGAGGACAATATGCCGATAGAAATACTTTTTTGTGAGCAAGAGGAAGAGGAAGAGGCAGAGGAGGTGAGATAAAATGTTTTGTCTGTGGAAAGACCGGACATAAATATTTTGAATGCCCTGATAGAAAAAGAGATGGAGGCAAAGCTCACATTTCTGAGGCACAAGGGAGAAATCTTGAGGTAGAAGATGCAGAAGGTGGAAGATCCTTAATGATGAGGAAAATTCTCTTGAAACTAGAGAAAGAGATAGAGAATCCAGTCCAAATAAAGAGTTTGTTCCAAACTGCTTGCAAGACCAAGGATAAGGTATGCAAGGTAATAGTGGATAGTGGAAGCATAGATAATCTAGTATCCACAGAGATGGTGGAGAAGCTGGAATTGGAGACAGTTGCACATCCAAGCCCATACAAGGTTTTCATGGTTGCAAAAGGGACATTAGGTAACTATCACTAAACAATGTTTAGTTGAATTTAAGATAGGGGGATATAAGGATGAAATTTTGTGTGATGTTATTCCCATGGATGTATGCCACATGTTTTTGGGGAGACCATGGAAATATGACATAAATGTTGTTCATGATGGGAGAAAGAACACATACACCTTGGAGAAAAATGGTAGAACACATATGTTACTTCCAATTAAGGATAAGGAGGTGAAAATAGAAGACAACAATACTATACTTCTCATGAGTGGGAAGGAACTTCTTGAGGAAGTCAAGAAAGATGAAGAAATGCAGTTTGTGGTGGTAAGAAAACCCAGAGTCTTCTTGACCAATACCAAGATAGGTGATTTACCTGAGGAAATTCAATAATTGTTGGAGGGATTTGTTGATATAGTAGTGGACGAATTACCTTGTTCGTTGTCGCCCATCAAGAGAATAAGTCATCACATTGATCTTATACCTGGAGCAAGTTTACCAAACAAGGCCGCGTACAAATTGATGCCTCAGGAAAATGAAGAAGTCAAAAGACAAGTCTAGGATTTGATGGACAAAGGATTGGTTAGAGAAATCTTGAGTCCATGCGTCGTACCTACAGTGTTAAGCCCAAAGAAATATGGTGGATGGAGAATGTGTACTGACTCAAGAGCTATAAACAAAATCACCATCAGGTATAGATTTGCTTTACCAAGGATGGATGACTTGATGGATTGCTTGAGTGGAGAAAAGTTTTTTTTGAAGATTGATCTGAAAAGAGGATATCATCAGATTAAAATGAGGGAAGGTGATGAATGGAAGACATCATTCAAGAAAAATGAAGAACTGTATGAATGGATTTTCATGTCATTTGGTCTTACGAATGCGCCAAGTACTTTTATGAGATTGGTAAACGAAGTCCTGAAGGATTTCAATGGAAATTTTGTAATCGTATATCTTGATGATATACTGATCTTCAGTAAGACTGAAGAAGAACATATGAAGCATTTAGCTATAGTAGTGAGAAATTTACAGCAAAAGAAATTGTTGATAAATTTGAAGAAGTCATCTTTCATGAAGAAAGAACTTATTTTTTGGGGTTTTGTGATCTCTTCGAATGAATTGAAGATGGATCCGGGGAAGGTAAAAGCAATCAAATATTGGCCATCACCAAAGAGTATCTTTGAAGTTCGAAGCTTCCATGGATTGGCTATTTTTTACAGAAAGTTCATCAGGAATTTCAGTGGAATATGTGCACCAATCATGGACACAGTCAAGAAAAGACACAAATCTTTTTATTGGACAGAGGAAGAAGAGAAAAGTTTCAAGTTGCTGAAGGAGAAGATAACTGGACAACCAGTTCTAGTTCTACCAGATTTCAACAAAACATTTCAAGTGAGATGTGATGCAAGTGGAATTGTGATTGGAGAAGTCTTAAGTCAAGACAATAGGCCGATTGCATACTTCAGTGAGAAACTGAATGATGCAAAGATGAAATATTCACCGTATGATAAAGAGTTCTATGCAGTCATACAAGAGTTCAAGAAATGGAGGCATTACTTGGTTCTGAAGGATTTTGTCTTGTATAGTGATAACCATGCATTACAATTCATAACTCAATAGGAGAAAGTAAACCAGAAGCATGCAAAATGGGTTGAATACATGCAAAATTTTACTTTTGTTATAAAGCATATTTCTAGAACTACTTACAAATTTGTTGATGCTTTGAGCATGAAATGTTTGATTCTGCAGGTGTTCAGAGTAAAGACCTTAGGTTTCGATAACCTCAAGGATATGTATAGGGATGATTCAGATTTTAAGGATGCTTATGAATCATGTGAGAATCCAGTTCTCAGAGACAAAAGCCAATGGACTGAATACTTGATCTAAGATGGAATATTGTTCAGGGGTAATCAATTGTGTATTCCGAAGAGTTCTATGAGAGAAAATCTTCTGAAGGAAAAGCATACTGGAGGATTGGCTAGACATTTTAGCCACGACAAGACATTCACACAAATGAATGGCTCATACTATTGGCCAGGGATGAGGAAATATGTCAAGAAATTCGTGAACAGATGCAGAATTTGTCAGCATGCAAAAGGGAAAAGACAAAATAGAGGGTTGTATCATCCATTGCCAATACCGGAGAGGCCATGGGATGCGGTAAGTATGGATTTTGTGTTAGGAATACCAAGGACGCAAAGAGGGTGTGATTCAATATTTGTGGTAGTTGATATATTTTCTAAAATGGCACATTTCATTCCATGTCAAAAAACTAGTGATGCAACTCACATTGCAAATCTGTTTTTCAAGGAAGTTGTTAGACTTCACGGCTTACCCAAGAGTATTGTATCGAACAAGGATACCAACTTTGTTGGTCATTTTTGGAGGACCTTATGGAAAAATATGGGGACTAATTTATCTTTTATCTCAACATATCATACTTAGATGGATGGACAAACTGAGGTAGTAAACAAAAGTTTGGGAGATCTGTTATGAAGTTTGGTAGATGAGCATCATAGTAGTGGGATCAGATTCTGCCACAGGCGGAATTTTCATATAACGATTCAACAAACAGGAGTAAAGGACAAAGATCATTCTATATCATGTATGGAATGTAGCCGAGAGGAGTATCTAAGTTGAGAGAATTAGAAAAGAGTGAATTCAGAAGTGCTAGTGCAAAGGATTTTGCAGCGGGAATGCAAGAACTCCACAGCAAGATTAAGGAGTGATTGCAAAATTCCAACTAGGAATATAAGAGTAGAGAAGATCAACATAGAAGAGAACTTCAGTTTGAAGAAGGTGATTTGGTCTTAGTGCATCTCAGAAAAGAAAGGTTCCCAAGGGGAACATACAACAAGATGAAAATGAAGAAAATTGGATCGTGTAAAATCATAAGAAAGTTTGAGGAAAACACTTATGAGATTGAATTACCATATGGGGTAGGAATATCGCCCATATTCAACATAAATGACCTGTATCCTTACAGGGCTGATGAAATAGGAGCAGAAGAGAATCAAAAGGAAGTTCAATGGGTTAACCAAATGCCAGTAGCTAAAAGGACATAGATGGAAAAGATTATTGATCGGAGAGTTGGAAAGAAGACCCAAAGTAAAACATACTTTGAATATTTGTTCAAATGGAAAAAACATCTGATTGAAGATGCTAGTTGGGAGAGCATAGAAAATATCTGAACACTGTAGGAGCTCATGAACAGGATTTCATGAATTTTCTAGCCAGAGGAGTATGATGCAGGAGCATCGTAAGCAGCCGGCAAAGCAAGCGCAAATCTAGAAGATAACTGGATATGCACCAATGCACATTTTGAAAATGTTTTAAATTTAAATAAAGAGACATTAATGTAATAAACGAGAGACGTATTTACATTTATGTTTTGGATATTGTAAACAGATCTTGAGCATTGCTCACATCTGTCGGATAAAGAGGCATTTATTGTAATTTATGAAAAGTTGTTGTATCTCTTATTTCAGATTAGATATCTTGTAGTGTAGGAGGGAAAACAGATAGAATGACACCCTCACTTGTATCATTGTATCATTCCCAATTGTAAGAGTTGAGTAAATTGTAGATTTGTAGAGAGTAAGAACACAGAGAAGAATCCATGTACATGAACATTTGAGTTAATATATGAATTCTTTGACTCAATTTCATGGTGTTATTATGCTTACTATTTACATTTGTTGAAGGGTATGTTTACAGTGTTTCATTTATTTGTTATCCATTTATTTCAATGTTGTGTGTGTATGAATGCTCTTAATTTCATGTTGAATGTATGAAATGTGTGAGGAGAGAAGAATGAGGTTCAATTGTTTCTCTTCCTGAGAAATCCTGCAAAGAGGGTAGTGAACGTCTACAAGGTGTGCGTCGACGAAGTTCTGATTTTTATCTTAGAAATCTCAGGAGAGATATCATTGTGATCATACCAACATAAGTGAAGAGATATCACAGATTCGTGAAAGGTGTGCATAGGCCGGTTGAAGTCCTAGACTTTATCAACTAAGGGGAAGTTGAAGGACCGTTGCTACAAGGAGTGCACAAAGTTGAAGGGTCAAATAACTAGAGGTTATTTGCAAATGCCGCAAGGTGTGGTTGCAGGAATTCCTTAGAGTCCATGATTTCTAGGAGAATCAAGCTCAGAAGGGATAGAACCTTGAAGAGTTCAAGGGAAAGCAAGTGTTGAAGTTGCCCAATAGACAGAAAAACTTAGAAGGGTTGATGCCAGAGTGTTTGGTGAAGGAGTTTTGAAATGGAAAGGACGGTGGAAACACTTCTCGAGGAAGTGTCAATTTACCGTGGGTCGTCGTATCTAGTTAACCAACAAGGGAGATATTGCTGAGAGTTGTTAGGTGTTAGAAGCTCAGGAGGGATAATGTCCATTGGATTAGGATCAAGAGGAGTCGTTGATCTCATCCTTGAATTTCGCTATTTTGAAATTCGGGGAGTGGAGAAGGTTGTGGTTCAGAGTCGAGAGTCATGAACTCTCGATTCACGAAGTCCTGAAAGAACTAGGGCCATCAGATCGTGGGGGAGCTTAGAGCCATTGATCTGTGGCAAGGAGTTTTCATGGTTTTGGAAGTCAGGGAAAGGAGTTGTTGTGTGATTGGGTTCAATTGTGCTATTAATTCTATTATGTGACTTTTATAATCTTCCATCGCCTGCACTATTCTTCCAATCTTTTCTTTTGTCTGTAAATGTGCCCCTTTATGCATGTTGTCTAGAATTAACTTAAAAAATTCTTCTACACATTTCTTTATTTGGCCAATGCACTTCCTTTCCTTGTATTTCTCAATATGCACTTCATTGAGGGTTATCTTCAATGTGTCCCTTATGTCCTTGGTTGTTTGTAACTTTGTCGGGGTTGCGTGTGCTCTCTATTGGATCTCTCGTGTTACACTAACTTGCATTTTATATAACAATTTGGTTGGGACCTTGTCTAGCACCAAGTACAAGTGATCAATGTATTTCATGGCCTTTTGTTCTCTCTCCTCATATATTTGCAGCATATCCTGAGTGATCAAAAAAATTTCACTACCTGCCACTATGAGCTAGATAGTCTCATGTGCGTGAACTGTCTTTTCCTAACAAGTTTGTTGTGGCTGCACTTTTTCCTTATGTTGTGTTGCATAATTGTAGTTGTTCCAAATTTTCCTTAACTTCTGATATCTTCTTTATGATCTCCTCTCTCTTCTTCTCATCATCATCCCATGACTCTGTTGTGCGGTCATGCACCTTCTCAGCTACTAGTTTAGCATAATCATGTGCCAATGTCAGCTTTGGGATGCTTTTACGTGCATTCATATTTATTCTCTGACCTGCTTCCTATAGAACCATCCTCTTCATTGGTAAGGTTTTTGTCTACGTTGAAGCTATAGTTACTTCTATGTCTGGGATCTCTCCTCCTCCTCTGAGTTCCTCCTATGTAGGAACATTATTTTTCCTTTTGTGTGCTTCCATTAAAGTCCTATTTTTCTCATCCATTAGTCACTTTGGCATGATCCTTTTCTTGTGTTGATGTATTTGGGATATTATTATGGTATCTTGGTTTCCTCACTGTCATACTCCCTCTTGTATCCTTTGTATGCTCAATGTCCTTCTTGGTGTTTGTTGTCGAACTGTTGGATTTCTGCGACATTCTAGTTTCTACTAAATGATTCCCTTTGTGTCACTTGTTTAAGGTCATTAGTAACCTCCACTAGTCTAGCCAATATTTCGTATCCCATTGAAAGTAATATCCAGTGATGTAGTACCTCATCTACAACCAATTCTTCTTTTATATCTCTTTTCCTAAATCCATATATTGTGCCTTGATACCTAAAACTTTGTTATCTCTTTGTGATCCTCCACCACTTATGATGGTATCCTCCATCTCTCAGCCACCTTTTCCTGTATCTCCTATAAGCACATTGAAAATATATCAGAGTTGGCCTTCCTATCTTTTGGAGTTGAAGTGTGCCATAATGTTTCATATTATGTTGCATGACACTTTACTATCCTTTGAAAAACCATATTGTATTTTGGGTGTCTCCATCCCACTAGTGATATAAGTATGATCAACCATGAGTAATGAAATTTTTTTCCTAAGTGTTGTGCATCTTTGCAATCGCCCAAAAATAGGTTCAATAAATACAGACTCCATCTATGTAAAGTCCCCTTCGCACACTACACAACTGTTGCTATTAATCTTGTCGGTGCCTCTTCCTTGCAACACTTCCTGAACAATTTGCATTCCATTAACTTCATTTCCAGTCTTGTCATAGGTTCATTGATCCTATTAATTATAATTCCCCTGCACCCTCTAATTGTTCCATATGTTTTCTTTCATCTCCTCTGTCAGGGTCTTCTCAGTTTTATCATCCAGATATTTCTCAGGTGTCTCTCCATCAGCAGGAAGACCTGTGATATTCGCAATAATATCAACATCGATTGATAATGTCTTGTCTAGCCATAAAATACCCCCATGTACTAACTCCCACAATTATTTGAAGCATGTATTCACATCCTTCCCACGTCCAAAATGAGGGATTTCCAGTAGGTTCATTATCCATGTGTTGTATAACCATGTAATCCATTTCTTAGGTTCCAATATTGGAAATCTTGTTGCATTGATCCATTTTTTCCACATGTATACATGTGGCTCAAATTCAAGGAATTTATCTCTATTTTCTACGTCCTGGTATGTGTACCTTAGTTTTTCTACACATCCTAAAATGTTAGGAAGGATTTTCACTCCTCTTGGTATGCACGGTATGGCTATTATGATTTTTTTCTACTTGCATGGTGACCTCTGTATTAGTCGTTTCCCCTTCCTGTTTTATGTCACAGTTGATGGAATTTCCTATTGATCTGCTTCTTCTTCTTCCTCTGCGTCTGATTTTGGTTCTCCTGTAACATTTTATACTTGCACTTGTTCTTCTGTTTGATGTATTGTCTCTACTACAGGTTTTTGTACTGGTTCGGTCTCTTCCCTAGGATCATCCGACGTTGCCCTTTCGTCATCTTCCTCATGTGTATACTGCGGTTCTCCCAAACCAATTTGTCATGTGGGGTTTTGTTTTTCGGTAGTTTTTTTTCCTTCAACCCTTGGATCCACATTCATCTTCTCCTCGACCAACCTGTATTCTTCCACAAGAATGGGGATCATTGATTCAGGTGATGTAATCATGTCCATGTCTACGAATCTTTCTTGTTGAATAGGGTTTTCAACTTTTGGCACTTTCTCCTTCGGAAATCTTGTGTTGCTGCAGGTGTTCCCTGTCATTTGACTAGGTTCTCCAACATCCAGTGGTGCCATACTGCAAAATATTGAACCTACTACTCTGAATTGTTGTTGAAAACTCCACAGATACTTGGTCACTTTGTGTTTTTGTTATGCTTTATTTCCTTATCTCTCATCTTCTCTAAGTCACAATGAGGCTTAGCTTGCAAGTTTCCTACTTTTATATGGTCTGCCATAAATGTTATGTTGTATTCAACTTTTTCCTTGACTGCCTTTTTTAATGTTTCGACCAATTTTCATGTTGTGTTTGATTTTTCCATCGCACAGTGTCTTCATATTCTGTCATACCTATTTCTAACTTATGTTGTGCACTATATCCTTCAACTGTGTGTCTACCACTTATCCATCTACCTAATTCTTTTTGGACTTTTTCTCATTTTTCTTCTTTTTCTTCCTTTTTCTTATTTTACTCATTTGTTCTTTTCTTTTTCTTATTTTAATTCATATTATATACAACTTGTAAAAATCTACTTTTCTGCACACATCTACTGAGGGTTGGTAGGTTGACTATCCCTATACAATTTCAGTCGACTACCATTCACCAATCCTTGCATCTCCATGCCTGCTAATTCCTACAACTGCACAACACCTCCAACTGTGACATAATTTATCTCATATGGCCCTAGCCAATACATCGTGAACTTCTGTGGGTGCTATAAATATTTATTGTCATAGAGGAGAATCATATCTCCTTCTTTTAAGTTCTTCTTCTTGATGTGTCTGTTATTCCAAGCCTTTTCCTTTGCTTTCTTTACCTCTTGATGGAAACCAACTACAATTACGTATTCTTCTAATTCCATGAGTTGTGCCAATATTTCTTGAGTTGTGCCTCTTTATGTCACATATGTAATTTTTTCACCGAACAGACTAGGTATCAAATATTCTAGAGGAATTATTGCTTCCTCCATACACTAATCTAAAAGGTGTATGCTCTGTAAGATTCTTTCATGTATTTCTACAAGCCCATAATAATGTTCGTATCTTCAAATCCCAGTCATCCCTGTTCACATTGAAAATATTGGTTAAGTCATTCTCCAATATCTTATTAAACATTTCCATTGTCCCATTAGCCTAAGGATGGTAAGGATTTCTCCTCTAATGATGTATCTCAAGTTCTTCAGTAATTTATTGGATAGTACTATTGACAAAATGTGTCCCTCGATCACTCATCAGAACTCTAGGGCATCCAAACATTGTGAACACTTGATCAAATAAGAAGTGTGTTGTTGTCTTTGTGATGTAATCCTTTACTGGCGTTGCGTCAACCCATTTGGTCAAATATTTCATTATTGTAATGATATATCTATCTCCTGATCTTATGTCTAATGGATTAATTGGTCGTACAAAAAATATTTCCCACTTATCAAATATCTTCAAAGTTACTTGAGGTATTAATGGCATCACATCCCTTCTGGATGGCTTTCCAACCCTCTGACATACATCACAATTATGACAATACTCCTTTACATCATTGTGAACTTTTGGCCACCATAATCTTGCGCGTACTATCTTATGCAGAGTACCAAGTTTGTACAAGTGACCTATAATCAGTTGGTAGTCTGCAGCTCTGACCACCAAATTATTCTTATGCACAATATTAAATTCCCTTGGGGAAAATCCTGTACTCAAAAAATCAATAATGTTAGCAAAATATTCGTCAACAATGTGTACTAAAAATAATTGTGCATCTGGGAAGTTATCCTCCAAGTTACTTGGTTCTTCTCCATTAGTTATCCTGGAAAGATGATCTAGCTCTACATTCAATCTTCCAGGATTCACCACAACTTAAAAGTCAAACTCCTGAAATAAAAGTAGCCATATGCATATTCTTCCCCCCAACATTGGATTATTGAATAAATATATAAGAGCATAATGATATGTAAACATATTAAAATGTTGACCTAACAAATAATATATGAATTTATGCAATGCATACACCATGGCCAACCCTTCTCTTTCTGTTGTATTGTAGTTTTGTTCTGAATATGACAACATTCTACTTGCAAATGATATAGGGTGATCTATATCACCTGCTCCAAGAATTATTGTAGATGCATCCACATGCACATGAAATTCCTTTGCCCATTCTGGAAACACTAAAATCAATGTTGTCACCATCGTCTCATTCAATATATCCAAGATCTATTGGAATTCATCATTCCACTAATACTTAATGTCCTTCTTCAAAAATAAATCCATTGGCGTAGTAATCTGTGCATATCCCCTTATAAACTTCTTATAATACCATGTATGACCAAGTGTACTTTTTAACTGGCGCAGTGACTTAGGTGGTGGTAAATTAAATATGATAGCAATTTTGGTAGGATCAACCACCAGACCCTGTTTAGACACCACATTCCCTAAAAATATTCCAAAAGGTGAATTGAAAATGCATTTCTTAATATTTAATGAAATCTGACACTGTCTACACATGTCTAACATCAATATTAACACTTCCACATGATCCTTCAATAAAATAAAGATTGTCCAATCATCCAAATAAACTTCAAAAAACTTATGAATAAAGTCCTTAAAGGCAGGTACTACTACCCTTGAAAAAAATGTAGGTGCATTCTTCAGCCCAAATGGCTTCACTGTATATTCATATGATCCCCATTTTGTTGTAAATGTAGTATTATGTCTATATTTTAGTGCAATTCTAATATTATGATATCCTGGAAACCCATCAGTGAATGAGTAGGCCTCTTGACCTCCTATGTTCTCCAAAACTTCATCTGTAAATGGGGTAGGAAAAGGATCGTGCAGGAATGCATCATTCACTTTTCTCAAATCTACATAGATCCTTACCCCCCCTTTATTCTTCTCTTGTACTACCATGGGGTTGATCCATTATGATTATTCCATAGGTTCTGAGACACAAACCTCTAACATCTTATCAATTTATGCCTCCACCTTCTTCTTATACACTAGATTTGACCTATAAGGTCTCTGTCTTATTGGTCTGGAATTTGGTTTCAAATGGATCTTCATCTCTCCAATTTCTCCTGCAAATCCTTTCATCTATGAGAATATATTTGGGAATAGATCACTATACTCATGCAATAACTCTATTATTCTTTCTATTGTCTGACTATCCCAATAATTTGCAATGCTTGCAATCTTTGGGTTTTTTGTTGTTCCAATATTTACCTTCTTGATATTCAGTGGTGCAACATAATATTTTGAATCTAGATTTGGAACTTATACCTCTCTCTCTCCTTCAACTTCTATAATCTTGATGTTGCACGGGTTCTCTTGTGTTGGATCTTCTTCTTCTTTGACATGATAACAATGTAGAAATTGTTTGACTATCTGTCTCTTCTAGTTCTGATAAGTTGTCATGATCTCCACGTCTAGTTCTTCAAAAATCCTATCTATTACCAACCTCATTTTTGTATCTATTTATGGATTCTCATGCTAAAATGTAAATGTAATCACAAAATTCTGTTGCATTTCTTCCCAACTTGCAATTTCCATGTGTTATTCCAATTCTGTGTACCAATTCCTTGAGATTCTTTACAATGTGTGAATAAAATGAGGTGGCCACTCTTCTAGTGGTACTGATATCCGTTGAATTATACATATTTCTACATTGCTCACATAAGTTGATTAATGGTTCATCCCTGAATGAGGTAGCATTGTTCATAACAATCCTTCTTGGACAGCCGAATCTAGAGATGATATCCTCAAAGAAGCTTATGATTACCTTGTGGGAAGCATTCCTTGTAGGGACGCAGACTTATATCCATTTGGTGAAGTAGTCAGTGGCAGTTAAAATCCACATATGTTGACCACTTGAGGTTGGGTGGATCTCTCCAATGAATTCCAGACCCCACTGTTGAAAAGGTCTAGAAACTGCTATAGGTTGCAAAGGTAAATATTTGAGTTGTTGTTTTCCATCAAACTTTTGACACTTAGTGTAGGCTCTGATCTTTACGCAAACATCGGTGAAAAGGCTAGGCCAGAAATACCCAACTCTAAGCATCTTATAAGTTGTGGTCCTCCAAAAATGATGCCCCGCACATGAGTTGTCATGAAAATCAATCATATCCTTTTCGGCCTCTTGTGGGTCCAGACATCTCAACATAACTCCCAGAGGGTCCTTCCAGTACAACACTTGATCAATGGTACAATACTTGATTTCTTTGAGTTTCAAATCTCTCACTTTGTTTTTGTTCAAACCATCAGGAGGCTTCAACTTCAGTAGGAAGTATATGATGCCTTTATACCTGGAAAATTCTGCTAAGTTGGGGCTGACATGGTAGTATTCATCGACAACCCCAGTTTGTTGATTCTCTGAGTCTAATTTCATGAAATTTACCCCCAATGCCTTGCAATTCGAATCAGCCAGTAACCTGGATAAACCTAGGCCTTTCAACAATTTGGTGAGTTTTATTTCCAATTCAAACTCCAGAACTTTGGCGATCCACTTGCTTGTCTTCCCATCAATATCAGGTTGGATCAGAATCTCCTTTACTGAGGCCGAGGGGACATGTGTAGTAAATTTTGAATGAAGAATATAGATCTTGAAAGACTTGAGGGCCTTTACCAAATCATAAGCTTTCTTCTCCATGATATCATATCTTGTTTCTGCATCCCTCAGTTCTCTGTTGAAAAAGGAAATAGCTTTCTCTAACCCTTCTTCATTTCTTTGTAACAAAACAACAGCTAGTGTATCACATGAAGCGAAGGGAAATATCTGAAATTCCTTGGAATAGTCTAGGATGATGAGCAAAGGTGCTTCAACCAGCGCCCTTTTAATTTGGTAGAAATAATCTCTTGACTTAGCAGTCCATTTCACTTCATTCCCCTTCCTGAGCATGGTTGTAATGTATTTAACCAATTCAAAAAAATTAGAAATGAACCTCCTTAGAAAGTTGATTTTACCCAAAAATGATTGAACCCCTTTCCTGTTTCTGGGAAACAACAAGGACTAGATGGCCTCCACTCTACTCAGATAAATCTTTACCCATTCAACTGAGACAATATGCCCCAACAATTTTCCTTCCTGCATGGCAAATAAAGACTTCTTGGGATTGAGGGAGAAACCAAACCTTCTGCACTTCATGAAAACCTTCCTTAGATGATAACAATGTTCTTTATCAGACTTGGAGAATATTGTAATGTCATCTAGATAGATGACTACAAATTTATCCCTTTCTCCAATGAAGGCAATGTCCATAGCTTGCTGGAAGGTCTCTCCCGCATTCATCAATCCGAAGGGAATTTTAGCATACATGAATGTGACCCAAGGAGTTGTGAAAGATGTATTTCCTCTATCTTCAGGTAAGACAACGATCTTATTGTAATCGGAGAAACCATTGACCATAGACATCCTAGCTGAACCAGTCACTTTTTGCAAAATGTGCTCCATTTTTGGCAAGGGGTAGTTATCCTTTTTGGAGCTCCTGTTTAAATTTTTGAAATCAACACACAACCCAATTTCCCCATTCTTCTTCCTGATGGGAACCAAATTAGCCACCCACTCTGAAAATATCAAAGGGATGATGATCTTTGCATCTAGAAGCTTCTTGAATTACTTTTCCATAATCGACACCAGAATGGGATTTATGTGTCTGAGCTTATGCTTGAAAGGTTTGGCATCTTCTTTCAAAGGGATTTTGTTTTCAATGACATTGGTGTCATATGTTCTCAAATCCTTGTATGTCCAAGAAAAAACATCAACGCACTCCTTCAAGAGTCTGACATACTCAACCCTTTGTTCTTTTGACAAGCTTCTAGACAATTTGACCCATTTGGGATCCTCCTTCATCCCTAGATTGAATTCAGTCACACCAGCCTCTTCAGTTGATCCTTCAACCTTTACAACAACATCATTTCTGTCAAAAAACTTCTCCAAAGAGACAAGCCCCTTTGGAATATGGTTGCTAGGCAACTAAACAATATGATGGTTAGCAATCTTATTCATAAAAACATCAGCATGAGGGATTTCTTCATAATCTTGATCCTCGTTGATATGCATATAAGAAAATTCATCCATAGCCTCAAGGAGTTTTTTTATCTCAATATCATCCTCAAATACCTTCCAATGTTTGATGTTGTCAGGAATAGAGGGTTTGTATTTTATCTCCACCTCATATTTGAGTTTGGGGGGCAAAGGGACCTTAAAATTACTTGTTGAGACCGCCAAGGAATCTACCACGGAGTTCTCTTCCCTTGGAACAAATGAAATATTAAAACCCAAGAAGAAACTATCAATCATATCCCATACCTCATTTCTATAGTCCCTTAAACTCGGGTGCTTAGCCTGATACAAATTTCTTACTTGATGAACAATCAACTCAACATCTCCAAACACTGCTAGCTCTTCAATTTTCATGTCTTTGGCAGCTCTCAAACCCAATACAAGAGCCTCATATTTTGTAATGTTCCTGACTTCGCTATTCTAGGAAACACTGCTAATGTGTGTGTAGGATCAAAGGCTTATAACATATAAATGATCATACAAATAATAAACGCGACAAAGGAATGCAAAGTTTGTATTATGATATCTCTGTGGATTACAAAATGGTCGAATGTGGTTGAATAAAATGACAATACTTGAATAGATCAACAAACAAAGGATATTAGCCAGAATACAAATAAGCAACTGTGGCTGAATGAAATAACAACACTCGGCTAGATCAAAAGACAAAAGGGTCTTAGCCAGAATACAAGTAAGCAACTAAAAGATAATACCCAGAATATGGGAGCACTGCGGAATCAATGAAGAATGATGGAAGACCTGGATGATCTTCTCAGTGACTACGGTGTGTCTTTCAACACTAAAATCAACCAACTAGTGTCTTCCTCCTGGAATACACTGAACTATCTCTCCTGAAATGCACCTCTTCTCCTCAATGACGAGTCATAATCTGCATGATGATGAATTAGGTCACTGACTCTTCTCTTATAGCTTTCCAAAACCATAATTCATTGTTGAAACCCTAATTCGTTGTTGACCTTTTCTCTCCAAGTGACTTTTACTTTATTTTATTATTCCTTGATTAAATCACTTAATTAATTAATTAATTAATCATTTTACCTCTAAAAAGTGATTTATCCATCCTTATGGCTTCTCTGACCACTGAAAGTCACTTCTCATCATCTTATCCTGTAGTGTTTTTCTTCCCGATTCCAATAAGCTATTACACTAAGAGGTTTCTCCAAGTAATATTCCCATTATGACCTTCGTAGTGAAATTAATTAAGATATGACCCATAATAACTCAAAATTACGAAAATCGTCGGAATGAAACGAAACCAAAACCAATCTATGAGGAATGGATCCTAATGATGAACGATGCAAGTCGGGCCTAATATAACCCCTCAATATCTCCTGAACTCTCTGTCACCCCTATCTGGCTCTAATAGGCATAGCACTCTATAAAGCTATAATGTCCCAAAATGGGGACATTATAGTCCTCTCTGTCGGAATATTGCTTGTCCTCAAGCAATAATTGAATCCAACTACATATGATACCGGGGTCCGATATCCACTTGTGTGACACAAGGTAGACTCCCCTCAAGATGTGGTATCTCCAAGTGCTCACCATGCATGACACCCACATGCTCCTAATGAGTAGAATGATCAATGGTCGAGGAATCTCAGTCAACTCCCTGAGTAACCACTCTACTCGAAACTCAAATCCATCAAACGTTGAACTACCAAGCACTCCAATCCCTGGATCCCATATCAGAATGTCAACTACAATGCCCCGTGGAGTATAGTTTTGTAACATATCAACACCATGAGTCTCCTGCAAATGATACATGACCTCAACTTGAAATGGGTCTATCCTACCAAACCATACCAAACTCAACACGACCCCCACCAATTGAACATATTGCTTCCATAGTGAGGTGCTACAAGACCTCAATGAATCATTAGTCAGTGACATGATCTCCCCAATACTAAAACTCAATGGAAAATCAAATTGACTCTCCCCTGTAAACATCTGCTCTTCTCCATCAGTCAATGAAATGTCTGGTCCTATAATCCCAGGGTCCCATGCTAGTCTCTGACAGGGACCATCATGTCGATGCTTCTCTACTATGATCATGATTGCCTGCTCAAAGTATCCATACTGGACCCTCCACTTCTGGATCCTCATAAGATGAAACAAACTATTGACCAAATGGACTCCCAGATCCCATGTCAAATTTGGAAGTTCATCACTTCCAATCCCCACTAACTGTTGGTGTGCCCTATTGGTAACTATCGAAAGCACTGCACCCTCATCCCGATGAGAGTCTAGATATGTAGCAACCTATGAGATATCCTCTATCCCATGGCCCCAAATGTCTGCCCCTAATGATCCACCCCTATCCTGATGAATGCAATCAAGACACTCCTGTCAAGTGGTCTCGGCCTACCAAATCTCCATGTCCCCTGCCACTGTCTAGCTCCCCCTGTGATGTTGTCAATGATGAAAGTATCGAAAAAGGCTATCATAAATATCTGGAACCAACTGTAGGACTTGAAAGTATCATATTCTTTGGTCAATCCAAAGGACTTAACCAAAATCTCATCCATCGGCACCCATGGTAAATAATCGCCTGTACTCACCACTGAACACCAACCATCGGGTACAACGGTAGGTACCTCCACCAACTTCAGGTCAATCATTCTCCATCCATCATCACTCATGCAACTGTTGCTACGGTGAAGGTGATATCCCAAATCTGTATACTGTTGTAAGGGAGAGGAATCTCCATGCTCTACTAAGTACATATCCTCCTTGCAATCCAGTGCATCCCCCTCAATCCCACTGTACAACTATGTATGTCTCTATGAACTACCACTCATCACTATGTGCCCTTGCATACTCATGTGATCTCCTATATACACCTGCAACATCGTGGATCCTGGGTGTACTACGGGGTCATCCTCTACATAAATTTCAACCAATCCTGGATCACAAATGGAAGTGTCCTCATAACTTCCCCTGTCTCTGGAATCCCCATGTGTACGTGTGTGCTCAACTGTCTCAACACCCCTCGTGAAGGGTGGTCCCTGTGACCTATGGGAATCCTCATGTATCTCTGGATCATATCTCTCCATACTCATCAATGATCTTGGGTACTCCTCATGCTCCTCCCTCAACTGGTGCTCCACTACTAAACCACCAACATCCTCTCGCAATGTGGCTAAGGGATATATTTGACTCTCTGTTGAAATAGATGTAGTGGATCTTTGTCTAATTTCCTCAAGGAGATCCTTTGATCTGGACTCTAATTCTTGAAGGGATGTCTATGTACCTTTCAAGAATATCCGTTTTCTCACCAACTCATGAGTGAGTCAGTCCACCTCAACCTCTTTCTCCCTCAGTGCCTTGTGATACATCTCGCCAACCTCCAATAGGTAATCCCTATCCCCCAACAATGGCTGGCAGTCGGCCCTCATCACTATCAATATCTCCCTGAGTGTATGGAAGTCATCAATGACAAGTCCCCCGTCTGAACTATCCTGTGCCATCGAGGCCCTCCAATAATAGTCTGCCACCAATGCATGTGTATCATCAATGCATTTAGTGGTTGCCATGATCATGTCCTGATTGACTCTCAATTGTCCTGCCAAGTGTCGTGACTCCTGGTTACAATCCTATTGAGGTTCTACCTCATGCCTCTCACTGCTAGTGTCAACAATGGAATCCCCAACAAAATGATCCTCAAAATATAAGGCACTGAACTTCCCACTGTCCCCTGTGCTTATAAGTTCTCCTGTATGCCACTGCATGCCATCACCAACTCCGACCCCTATCTAAATTGCACCATATCCTGTATGGGAAACTGTATCCTCCCATGCACTCACCCTACTAATATCATCTACTCCTGGATCCCATACACATGTTTCCAAACACATGCTATGGTCATTCTGATCAATAAGGAGTGCATCCTCATCACTATAGATCGATCCTGGGAATAAGTTTCCCAACAAGTTGTCGGTCCCCACAACCTAGTCCATCAATGGAATCTCCAAGAGTGGTGATTTACTCTCCTCATACTGATAGGTATGTGTAAGGTCAACTATCTCCAAGCCATACCTCTCCTCCTAGGTCTGCAGATTCATATGTTCCTTGTGTACAATCCCCACACAAGGCTCCTCTACCATATCAGGAATGCCACTGATATCCTCATGTGTCGTGGGTAGCATAGGTGACTGAGAAAATGAAAAATGTGGCTCACTCATCATAGGAAGCTCATCATTGTCCATACATGACTTCCCGAAAGCCATGTCTACACCCACCAGTAGGTCATCCAACCTCCTAATCTCATCATGTCTAACTACCAACACATATGAATCTTCACAAGTGTCACCACTATGTTGAAGTGTTGAATCCTCAACATTACCTGATGGGGAAGATGAAGCATATGCGCTATCATCCTATCCATAAAACTGTCTCTCGGATGCGCAAGAGTCACTAGCCTTATCAGACTGCTCCAAATAGGCATATATGGTTGCATACACATGCATCTCCTCATCCTCACTGTCATAGTGTACCTCAACAATGTGCACCTTCCCTTGACCCCTACATATGTGATTTGGCTTCCAAGGCACTTTGCAACTATAGAAACGCTCCCTATATCTAATGGGTGTAGGCTCCATTTGTGCTCCTTTCAATCCACTCGATGGTAATGATTTATCTAGATCCTTATCTGATTTTCCCCTTAGGCTGGCAGGAAAACCAACTCTGATACCACTATAATGTTCCTAACTTGGCTAGTCTAGGAAACATTGTTAATGTGTGTGTAGGATCAAAGGTTTACAACATATAAATGATCATACAAATAATAAATGCGACAAAGGACTGCAAAGTTTGTATTATGATATCTCTTTGGATTACAAAATGGCCAAATGCGGCTGAATAAACTAGCAATACTTGACTAGATCAAAAGACAAAGGATATTATCCAGAATACAAATAAGCAACTGTCGCTGAATAAAATAACAACACTTGGCTATATCAAAAGACAAAAGGGTCTTATCCTGAATACAAATAAGAATCTAAAAGATAATACCTGGAATATGGGAGCACTGCGGAATTAATGAAGAATGATGGAAGACTTGGATGATCTTCCTAGTGACTAGGGTGTGTCTTTCAACACCGAAATCAACTAACTGGTTTCTTCCTCCTGGAATACACTGAACTATCTCTCCTGATATGCGCCTCTTATCCTCAATGACAAGTCATAATCTGCATAATGATGAATTAGGTCACTAACTCTTCTCTTATAGATTTCCAAAACCCTAATTCACTGCTGAAACCCTAATTCGTTGTTGACCTTTTCCATCCAAGTGAATTTTACTTTATTTTATTATTCCTTGATTAAATCACTTAATTAATTAATTAATTAATCATTTTACCTCTAAAAAGTGATTTATCCATCCTTATGGCTTCTCTGACCACTGAAAGTCACTTCTCATCATCGTATCTTGTAGTGCTCTTCTTCCTGATTTCGATGATCTATTACACTAAGAGGTTTCTCCAAGTAATATGCCCATTATAACCTTCTTAGTGAAATTGATTAAGATATGACCCATAATAACTCAAAATTACGGAAATCATCGGAATGCAACGAAACCAAAACCAAGCTATGTGGAATGGATCCTGATGATGAACAATGCAAGTCGAGCCCAATAAAACCCCTCAATATCTCCCAAACTCTCTGTCACCCCTATCTAGCTCTGGTAGGCATAGCACTTTGTAAAGTTATAATGTCCTAAAATGGGGATATTACATATTCGGCCACGTTGTTTGTTGTTTCAAATTCCAACTTGTAGGACAAAGATATGATCTCTTGCATGAGGGAAATAAAAATTACTCCAACACCAACACTTTCCT
>SNQJ01S0051483.1:21417-31541 GCA_010110895.2 Picea sitchensis | reverse complement strand
GGGGGCTCTTTGCAAAAGGTATTTGGTTGCTTTCTAATTTCAATAGTTGGTTGAGGAACATCAGAGAGTTGCAAAATTTTGGTTCCTAAATTAGTATCAAATGAGAAAATGGGGTGGTTGATGGGATTGGCTTCGTCATTTCTAATTAAGGAAAGTTGCACTTCTCTGTAAAGCCTTCTATGTTCCCCTCCAAATACAGGGATGGTGGCATATGACATAATCATATGCAAAGATCCCCCTAGTCTTTAGATCCATGATCTGGACAAGAGCATCCTGAACTTAGGGGGGGCATCAGCTACCACTATGTCCATGACCACACTTTTCATTGGAAATTGAAACAAGGAGACAGCCGGATCCTTACTAACCCCAAGGCATTTCACCTTCCTGGAATCAAATAAATACAGGTCATGGTAGGTTTTTGTAACCTCCAACCCAAGCTCATCCATGATAGTTTTGGTCATGAGATTGTGGGATACCCCTGAATCCATTATGCAGTTGTGCAACACTTTATCATGAATATTCAACAATGTATATAAAGGAGGGGAGGAATAATCTATGTTCTCTACCAAAGGTACTAATATGACAACTGAATTTTCATCTTGGAGGTTGACTGAGTCAGTGGAATGAGATGAAGGTTCAGGCTGCAACATTTTTGAAAGGAATTTTTTGAAACCCTCATGCTGGACTAAACTTGAAAGAGGCACAAGGATCCTAATATTTTGAATTTCATGATCAAAACTAAAAGAGGAGGGAGGCTTCACAACCTCCTTCACTTCTAGGATGGGGCCTTTGACCAAGGGGTTTGCCTCCCTTTCTTTAATGCCATTTTCCACATTCTTAGCCAGTTTTTCGGTTCTAATAGGTTGATTAGGAATGTCAGGATTTCCTTCTTTCTTTTTATACCTAAGGTTATATCTGTTTGGATTGCTGTCGGTCCTTCCCACTTTACTCAGCTCGTTTAGTTGACTATCCATGAGAGACTCCTCATATGTAGCTTGGGTTAAATGAGGAAATGAGGAGGTGTCTCCAAGACAATGGATTTCAATATCAAGCTCTTCTTCCTCTCCTTCTTCATCAGTAACAAGGTTATTCTAGAGAGGAGATTTAATTCTCTGATCATCTCTGTCCCTGTTTATTTGGTATCTTTGGATGATATGAGGAGCATTGTTTGGTCTTTTGAAACTACCCCTATTATCAGTATTTTGAATATTCCTATAGCTCTGGTTTCCTTCCAATTCCAGCCTTTCCATTCTAGAAGAAAGTGATTTTAGTAGCTTGGTTACTTCATCCATTTGAGGGGGGGAAGAAGAGGAACCAGATGTAGAAGATTCATACCTACCATTTCTTCTTTCCCTATCAACCTTACTCCTAAGTTTGTCAACTGCCAATATATTGGATTCTACTTCGAGGGCCGCATCTTGCATATGAGCCAAGGAGGTAGATATTCTTTCTTTCAATAGGAGGAAAAACTCAAGGTCAAAAGCACTAGTATAAGTCATCTTGGAAGAGGATTATGTAGGCTTAATTTCAGTGGGAATATTTTTATACATCTTATTAAATCTCTTTGAGAAGTCTAAAACAACTTCCCCCTCTTCTCTCCTAAGTGCCCCAAATTTTGTAACATAATAAAGGAGATCATTTTTATTCCCCCAATGTCTCAAGAATGAATCGTCCAGAGAAGAAATCATGTCAATAGATCTAGGAGGCAGGTCCTTAAACCAATCCATGGTATCACCATCATGGCTCTGTACAAAAACTCTCATCCACACATCTTCATTTTCAATGGCTTGGATTTCCACAAATCCATAAAAAGATGAAAGGTGTTCTTCTGCAGTCATGTCTCCCTCCCCTGTGAAATGGGGCATGTATTTAAGGTAGTATGTGGTTGGGAGAGAATTCATAGGTTGAGGTAAAACCAGAGGGGCGTATCTAGCAGCCAACATCTTAGCCATCATGTTCCTAGAAGGATTATCACCTACCATTTGGACATGAACTGGAGGAGAACCAAGAGGAGATGGAGTTCGAACATATGAGACTGGGGTTGTGCTTCTGGGATAAAAAGGAAAAGTCTGAGCATTAAGAGTTAAATATGAGGGGCCAAAGGTAACAGAGGTTTCCCCTTCTGTAATTGCAGCAACTCGAATAGGAGGAGGAGTAGTAAAGTCTGGAGTAGGAAATTCTTCTAAGGTCAAAGATCTCTCCTTCCACTTCACGACTTTAGGGGAGAAAGGGGTGTCAAAGATCTCTCCTTCCAAACCAAGAATAGGAGGGGAGAAATCGGTAGGAAAACTCCCAAAAATTAAATTTCTTGAAACTCCAACAGTTTGTATAATAGGAGAATCAAAAACATTTACTGGAGTTTGTAAAGAGGGATTATGAAAATTATCAGAAACACTTGGTACAACAGTGGAGGTACCTTTTTGAGCGGTCTTTCCCTTTCTAATAATTTCCCTTGGGTCATATTTAGACGTTGCTAGAGGTAGTAGTGAAGTGGACCTCGTGTGTCTACCTTTAGGGGCCAGAATTGAAACAACAGAGTCAAAACAATGGAGTTGCCAGGTGCAAGTTGCAATCTTCAATGGTACTGATATCTTATGCACCTTTAGAATCATAACTTCCTTGTCATTCTATCCCAGGGAAATGTATTCAATTTGTTCCCCGACAATGACACCATGAATGTTAGCACTAATAGTCACCCTCAGATTGTAGGAGGATGAGCCTAATACCCATCAGAGTTTTTGGTGGATGCTTGGTTTATATGAGTGGAGGTCAATGGAAAAAAATCAATATATGAATGATGTTCAACACAGAACTGGACAAGAAATGTACAGGGAAGTGAGGGCCACAACTAACTTCAGTCAGTGAATTGAGTTTAAGTGTGAGAAAAGGGAAGACCTGATAAGAAAGGTGGACAAGACTGCTATGGGCATCAGGCCTTCAAGCAGCTTGGAGAAGAAAACATCACACTCAAGATCACTCTTAAGCTCAATTCTCACACACTAAAATATGTACAAACAACACAGCTCCAATAGAAAAATGATCAAACCTACATCACCATGTAGCTACAACAACTCGACTGGATCCTCCATGCCCAAGCCATTCAGTAAGATTTCTGTTAGAGTAAAAAAGGCATTGAAATTAGATTTTTTTGTATTCCATGCAAACAATATTCCTCCCAAAAATCCTTTTGAATCCACCGCATAGAAATGCCATGCAGGGAAAACTTTTGAGAAAACCTCTCTCTCATTAAATCCATCGACCATAGTTTCGTGTATCATGAATAGATATGGTTTCACCAAATCAAACAGTCTTTTGAGGGATAATGGTTTTGGAGAACCCCCCACTCCTCTGAAGTTTAGTGAGATCATTATCATTTAATGTCGTTTGCTAGGGATTTGTGTGCTCTAAGTGCCCTTGGTTCCTCCGAAACCTGCAAGATTAAATTCCCCATTTGTTCTTTCTCCTTAACGGTCTTCCTTGCACTTCTAGTTTTGATAGGAGAGAATTCTTTCTCTAAACCCCCCAAAACTTACCATTTCTTCTTCGATAACTCCTTATTCCCCCATCCAACAACTTCAACAGTCGGAATTTTGGGCTTTGTCTTCGGGCAGGATCCATTGTGAGTTTTCCTTCCGAAAAAATATGTAAAGGGGTTCGAATTAATACTTCTTTATAAGAAGGTATTAAATTGGTTAATGATTCCTCAACAATTTGGTTAACAACTTTCTCTAAAAAGACAGAGTTCCCAAGATCGGACAAAACCCCAGGTTCCTTGAATAAAGTAAAGGGTTCATCCAAAAATGCCTCTTCTAAAATAACAGGGTTTTCTGACTCTTTGGTATCCTCTATGCCTACCTCCAAAATAATATCGTCGATAAAATAGCCTCCCCCCATGTTCGAAGATTCTAAATCCACAAACTCTAAATCTGCCTCTAAGACAATCACCCCCTCTAGTCTCCCTCCCCCTTTTTCAGCTGGTGTATAGTCCTCAACAAAGACTTCCCCCAGGACTGACCCTTCACCCAGGAACCCCGAGCCAAAGGCCCTTTGTGTAAAAAATCCCTACTTACTAAGGTTAACAAAGGATTCTGACCTAACATTTAAATCTAAGAAAAGATTATGTAACCAATCCAATTCCTTCAAAAAAAGGGACGAATAAAGAGCAAGGGAGAAAATTTTTAACTTACCTATCAACATAGTAGAGTTCATTGAGATGAAAAGTGATTCTCCTTCCTGTGCATTAGAACCCTTCTCATCGAAAAATTCCAGATTCGGGCCTAGCTCTGACCACTCTTCCTTCCACGCCGATTGTTTTTTTTTTCCCTGGACAAGTGTTTTTCAAATGCCCTGCCTCCTTGCAGACCGCGGAATGGGATGCCCCAATAATCCAGTTTTTGTGTGTGAACCATCCATCTCCACTCAATTTCCAGGAATTTCAGTAAACCCTTTTGTAGGTCGAATTCAACCAAAATTTTTCCTATTCTACGAGAAAGTTTATACATTATAATTTTATAATGTTTCTAATTTAACCTATTTTAATAATATTAATATATTTTCTTTATCTAGAGAGTTTATACATTATAATTTTATAATGTTTATAATTTAACCTTTTTTAATAATATTAATATTTTTTCTTATGTTAATCAATTTGGCAATATTTCTAATTTTAACTTTTCTATAGTATTTATATTTTTAATCATAATTTTACAATAAAAAACTTCAATGCAAAACTAAGAATAATAACCTAAATTCAAATTTTTAAAAATTTCTACCTTTAGAGACTTAGGATAAAACACTCAAGACACACTATTATAGATTCACCATATTCAAGATGTTAAATAACAGAGTTTCTTTAATGTTTAATTTTAAGTCATAATAACCAACTATCAAATCCTATTTTAGTGTGTTTGAAATATTCTCTTAACAAGTTGTTACTCCTATTAAGACTATGCGTGTGTGTGTGTGTCTTGATGCAAAGCTTGATGTATACATATGTGTTTGATTTAACAAAGAAAACAAATTTTGTGTATACCATATGGTTCTTTAAATTCTTCCAAATCCATCACATATAATTGTAAAAATTTATGTGAAATATCTTGAAGAAGCATCTCAACATAAAATGCCACGTTTTCTTGCAATCTCCACTAGAAGGTTCTTTCTAAACGATATAATTGAATGGTATGGTGAATCGAACTATGGTTTGAAGGTTCAATGTTTTCCGAATATTTTAACAGTCTTAAAAAAACCTCATCCCAAAAATGCAGGGACTTGCTGCTCTGCAACTTCCCTTGTTTGACTGTAGATGCTTGATAACACAATTAACATATCCAAGCCTTGACTAACTAAGCCATAAAAGCAAAGTTGTATGAATAATTTTAATCTCCATCCATCTGCTTCTTTTGGATCTAGTGCACGGTCTCCCACAACTTCCTATGGTCGTGGTATATATATATATATATATATATATATATATATATAGGCAAAATTGCATTGCATGATACTTTTATCATAATAATTAATCTAGTTTTTTGTTCCGTGTATCATCATCCCCTCATCGAAAATATTAACTTGATTGCATACTTCTCTCCATCTGGATCTTTGTTTCACCCGTATAATACGCATGCAAATTAATATGGACAATATTTTTAAAAATCACACTATTCTATAATAGAATCAACACATATCTCTATAATGACATAATATGGCTTCCACTATTGAGGCATCCCAACATTAAAAAACCCATTTTCTTGGAACCCCAATTTCTTAAATTTTTCACCAAGCATAAATTGTTTTTGTTAAAAACCCCTTATGCCTAAATCAATGGAAAACAAATGATTTTAGTGTGAGTGTCTCATAAATATATGAGATATAACTACAAAATGTCAAAAGTTTGTATGTAGATTAAACAATTTCGATTGACCAATGGTTTCAAATATACCTGGGTCTAACTTCTGGCTTTTAGGGTTATTATTATTGGATAACTATTTCTTGACAGGGATGATTTTAAGGATGGAAATTTATTTTAAAATGTAGAAACCTTAGTGAATCTTATTGATCCTTCATATACCAACTATAAATGTTTGGTTATATTTTTATAAAAATATTCAAATTTCTAAGGATTTTATATAGTTTCTATTTAATTTTGGCGATTTTTAAGCTAAAATAATTTTATCCTATAGAATTTGGGCAAATCATTTTTAGAATTATGAATTTGTTTTTGGAAAAAACCATAGAAAATTAGCCCATGAGCGAAATTTATCCCCTAAAATCATCCATGTTTCTAGAATGTGTTACAATCAGCTTAGGGAGTGGAGTTTTCTCTGGGAGGGACGGGTTTATGCAGGTTTAATGGTGTCTTATTATTTTTAGTTGTTGTCTTTCAGAAGATAGTATTTGGCAGAGTAGATGTCGGGGGTTTTGTGCCTTTGTTTTTAGAGAATCACATTGTCTTTCTACATTTAGTTTCATCCTTTCTAACTGGCACTTTCCATCTACCACTGGATGACAATCGAGAGATTTGACAGGGTCTTCTTGTTATAGGTGAATCCTCCTGCGGACAAGCGGATTCCCTCTTGGTCTATAGAATCCTAAGGCCAAGACAAAAAAGTGCTTAACATGGACATTGGACATGGGTACCTAGGTGTGCAAATTTCATGTGTAACACTCCCTAATCGAATTGAAATATCCTTTACTATTCTTTAATCTGACATCGATCTCGGGGCATGGCCCTACAAACATGAACTGACTTATTTATGCGTCTGCAAGTTCTTAGAAGGTCGACGTGTGTTTCATATTGGCGCATGAGGTCAGCGCCCTCATGGGTGCAGTTGATGAGGCAATTTGGGAGTGGGAGGGTATTTTCACCTTGGTGGATGAACTTTTCAAACTCAAAGGTGGTGGGTTCAATAATTATGACCATTCTATTCCTTCAATGGCCTCTACGTAGAACACATATTTACAATTTTTATTAGAGGAGAACTCTACACCTTTTCCTAGTGTTAGGATTGAGATTTTGAAGAGTCATTTGAATGTTGGTCTGGGTAGTGTGGATACTTCATGCCTTATTGTAGGGGGTGGTAGCATATTTTTAGTTCATCTAGCCGTGGGCTCTAAGGTGGAGGTGAAGTGGGTGCAGACTGATCCAAAGTTTGAAAATAATCTATGGGGTAGTCTGCGTGTGAAGGAAGTTTATCACAAGAGAAGTGTTCATGTATAGAAGCCAAAGAAGGTGAAGTGTCATTTTATTATGGGAATGGATGTGGGGTTGGAAGAGTCTTGCAAACTCTCCCTCTGTGCACTGGTTGGGAGGTTTGCATATAAGGCCAGGAGAAATTTACCTTTCAATGAGTGGATGCATATTACCTGGGTTCCACTCATTGGATATTCTCCTATGTTGTTGACCCTCCTAGGCTGGTGGTTTAGTTTGGTTTTCAGAAATCCATAGGATTCCACTTATATCCTTGACAAATTTTGGGATTACGAGGGCAGAAGAATTATGTTGAAGCATTGGGGCACGTGCTTCGACCTTGCTACTTAATATTTTAGTTTATGTCATGTATGGGTCTTACTGCATGGATTGTCGCTCCAACTATGGAATAAAAAATCCCTGGAGGCGATTGGAAACCTGCTAGGTCGGTTCTTAAATGTTGATGAAGTCTGTTTGCTTTCAATGGACAAGCGATTGGCGAGGGACCTTGTTGAGCTTGACATCCATGGAGATCTATTGGAAATGCTAGAGTTGGAGTGGCACAAACAAGTTACTTTCTAGAGATTGGAATATTTGGGTTCACGATTGTGATTCTCTATTTGTAGACAGACGGGTCACCATTGAAAACACTGTCATTTCAAGAAAGGGGTCTCTGACTAAGAGGAATCTTTGGAATCTTCTACAAAAGATTTTTATATGAGCGAAGTGGACTCAGAAGAGTTGGGAATCTTAGTTGTTGGGAGTGCTAAAGATACACCTGATCTGATCTCAGATACCTTCATAGGTAAGATAAAAATGTATTTTTCACTTTCATCATGGGAACGTGATTTACTGGATAGTTATTTCTCGTCGCTCTCTGTTCCTCCACAAGTAGTGGTTTCAAGAACTTTGGGTATGATAGAACCTAGTGGTACATCTAACGTCCCTAATAGGACTCCTCTTAGCCCAGTATTCTTAGATACTTTAGTCTTATTACCTGAAGAACCTTCTCTGATGGCCACCATGGCAAGGCCTGATAATGATTCACAATTTTTTTGTGAACCTATGGGGGAACATGTTTTGGAAAATATGATAACTTTCTTGGTCCCAACCTATAGGGAGGCCACTAGTCCTATTCCCTTACCGACAGACTTGGGCTTGGAATCCATTCATGGTGAGGTGGAATGTGGAGCCGCAGTGGTGACTACAAGTTTAGGGGAAGGTTCTGGGAATGACTTAGCATGGGTGCGGGGATTGGGTTTGGAGTTATCCTCCATTAAAACTAGGATTGCTCGAAATAAGCTGGGGAAAAATCCTTCTATTGTTGATCAACATTTAGCTTCTACTCATGATTTGGGGGGCCATGAAATCCCTTGCAAGGGTTAAATCATGATCCTCCTCTCCCTGAATATTAGAGGGGTGTGAGGCTCCCTAAAACTTCCATCCACATGTAGGATTATTTCTAAAATTGTTAAGTACCTATACCAGATCTGCAAATATAATTCAATAATACAAAGAATAAACAATAAACCATTCACCATAACATGAACACAAGAAATAGAGAAAACCCTTGAGGTAGGTGCTAGCTCCCAAAATGAACCTGTCCCTATGGTCACATTTTGTGGTGGATAGCATGGCTATTGGTAGTTTTCTCAAATTGATTTTGAGTCTTTCAAGCTGCAAGACTTAGGTTTTTAATTTTTTCTTAGAAATAAGATGACCCATAAAGGTCTTCTCTTTAAAATTTTCATAAAATGCTTTCAACAACTAACGTGTGTTTAAAAGATGAATGTTAGCTGGTGAAAGTGGTGACTTTCAATAGATAAAGAGCATCTCTCATAGGTTCGTGCGCTGGTGAAAGTGCTAATTTTCAAATATCCAAAGAAGCATTGTCGTGGGTTGTGCACTGGCAAAAGTCATGACTTTCAATAGCTAAGGAGCAGCTCTTATGGGATTGTGCACTGATGAAAGAGGTAAGTTTCAACAGCTAAGGGGCGTTTTCCATGGGCCGTTGGCTGGAGAAAGCAGGAATCATGTGCGCTTATCCACGTTTCAAAAATCAAATGATGATGCGATCAACTCACGTCATGCAATCAAGAAGGATGCGCTGGTGAAAGTAGATAATCATGAAAACTCGAGTTGCACGTCCAAATCGGATTACAAATCGGATCTAGTTCAGAAACTCATGCTCCATAATCATGGCGTTAGGGATGGAAAGTTCAAATCCATTAGCGCAGAACCGAGTATTTTCACCAGCGCAAGACCTCGACCCAATAGCATATCACAGTGTTTGGTGTGCAGAACTGTTTGGAGTTTTGAATTGCAAATGGAAAGAATGATGCTTAAAATTACAGGGAACTTTTAAATCCCTTCCTGAGCTCCAAATGAAGATTTGAAAACGCCATTGGAAAGCTTATATTTTCTAGATGTCGATCGACTATTCAGGCATGAAAAACGGATTTTCTATGACCGAGAAATTTGATTTTGAAAATCTGCTCTTTTCACCAGCTAATTCGCCAAAAAAAATTCTAGTTAGCTGTTGAAAGTGTCGCCTTTCAGCAGCTTAGAAGCGGATTTTCAGGTAAATTAGCTGGTGAAATCCTGTCACGGCCAGAATAGCCAAATTTTTGCCCAGATCGTAAATTTTTCAGTGAGAATGAATTGAAACCTCTTCTAAGGCTTTGTTAATGAATTATCAAATCTATCTAATCATCCACTTTTGGAAAATGAAGAGAAGAAAAGGTGTACAAATGTCATTTACCATCTTTAAAAGAAGCAGAATTTCAGGATTTTTGGCACACATCATCAAATTCGAATTCCACTTTCATAGGAATAGATCAAAGAGCCTTGGAAGGCTAGGCTACACTTCATCAACTTTCAACCAATGTTTGAAGACCAAAAGATAGAGATTGACCTCATCTTGAGGATCTCTCCTTAT
>SNQJ01S0051483.1:0-12333 GCA_010110895.2 Picea sitchensis | reverse complement strand
TGAGGAGTGTGAAAGGGAATATAAAACCATCAATAATTTCAAAGGGCTCATAACATTCCAATGGTTCCTATCCTATAAAAATCCTAGTTGGAACAAAAAGAATATTGCAGGTTGGCTCAAGGTAAGGGAGAAAATTAGAGAAGCCTTTGGGTTGAAACCCATGCCCATTAGGAGGGAAAAATAGAGAAACTCCACACCCAGTAGGAGCACGCAACGTTGCTACAGTTGCACGGTGCCTTGGGAACCTAACCATAAGTGTAGGGGTAAGGGTAAGAAGCATATTGTTGAGGTACGAGAGGACAGTGATGATGATGCATGTGAGGATGGATCGATTGAGGCTCATCTGGAGCAGTCGGATGATGACAGTGACTCTTGCACAGAGGCTAGTGATAGTGAATCTACCTCAGAGGATAGTGAGGATGACTCTTGCATAGAGGCTAGTGATGCTTGCACGTTTGAGGAGGATGATGACCCTTGTGTAGTGGATAGGCAGCTGGATGGACAAGACGATAGCTCTAGTGTCTCAATAGACACGTCACATACCATTGATGACCTTA
Organism: Picea sitchensis; assembly: GCA_010110895.2. Taxonomy (NCBI): domain Eukaryota; kingdom Viridiplantae; phylum Streptophyta; class Pinopsida; order Pinales; family Pinaceae; genus Picea; species Picea sitchensis. Next base: position 11,776 of record SNQJ01S0051483.1, on the reverse strand, counting down.
CGCCTCAACAGAGTAGTGACACTAGTGAGGAGACACACGTGTTAGCACCTAGAGATGATGATTTTCCTATGAGGTTCGTGACACATCTGTCACCTGTTCAGACACCCATGATAGCCATGTCACATAAGGAGATCACGGGCACGTCAGGTATGATGGATGAGCCTAGTGTGAGGGATGTCCACCATGGACAGGTAGACCCATAGATCCAGGAGGAGGTACAGGGAATACAGGCAGGGGACCTTACACATACAGATCAACCTGAGGGGATGAAGTCATAGCTATTGGAGACTCCATTGGTTGAGCAGATTGTAGAGGCTGACAGGGTGATGGAGCACTTACTTCCAGGATCAGCCTACATTTGTGAGTATTCATCTTTTAGCAGTCAGGATGACCATTGCATGTGTCTAGATACATCTCTATGGGATCCAGGTGCAGATGATAGTAGCAGGTTGAGTGCACAGGAGGATACAACTGCTCATACAGGATACAGTGTGAGTCAAGGGGAGAGGGCATATAGTGATGGGATGCAGTGGCATACAGGAGTACCCAACAACACAGTGGAGAGTGGACAGTTCAACACGCCATCTTATGTAGAGGGTGTTTCTGGAGATTCTAGAGTTGGCACTAGTAGGACTGACACTAGTAGTGAGGGGTCTGAGATGGCACCTCAGTATGACCATGATCAGGAGTCACACCACTTAGCAGCACAATTGAGATTTAGTGAGGCTATGATCAAGGAAGCCACTAGACGTATTGATGACATGCATGCAATGATGGAAAATTACTGTTGGAGAGCATCAATGGCACAGGGTAGCTCAGATGGAGGATTTTCCATGGATGATTTTCACACTCTCCGGGAGAGAGTATCTATGATGAGGACTGACTACCAACAGTTTTTGACAGACAAGGATTATCTACTGAGGGTTGGTGAGATGTATCATGAGGCTCTGAGGGAACAGGAGTTGGAGATGGGCCGAATCACTTAGGAGTTGGAGAGCACTTGAGGAATTTTGAGAGGCACATAGACTTCCCTTAGAGAATCAGAGTCTAGGACAAATGAGTCTCTTGAGGAGATCCATCAAAGATCCACTTCATCTATTTTAGTGGACACTCAGACGTATCAATCAGTCACATTGACAGAGGGTGTTGAAGATCTAGTAGAGGAGCACGAGTTGATGGGGAACACTTCCATTTATATCTTGGGAGTGGTTGATCTCTATATAGAGATTGATCCAGCTCTACGCCTAGGATCTGTGATGCAACATGAGTTTGCGAGAGATGACAGGAGTATGCCGAAGCATACAATGATGAGTGATAGATCATAGAGACATGCTGAGATGTATGGTGGGATTCAGAGGGGTGTACTGCCTGGCAGGGAGGAGACACACTTAGGGGAACATGCAGGTGCCACTCCTTTGCAACAACATATGGTTTTGGGATCTCACCTTCACCATTTCAGCAGTTGCCTGGGTGATGGGAGATGGAGAGTGGCTTTCTAACAGTTGGAGGAGTTACTTCCAGTTGTACTGGATGGTTGGGATTCAGTCATGACTACAGGAGAGAATCTATCATGGATACTGAGGGACGAGCTTTTGGTCAAATCCTTGGGATTGACCAAAGCATGTGACACCTTCCAGTCCTACAGTCAGCTGCAGATATGTATCTTATCATTTTCTGACACGTTTATCATTTACAACAATATGAGGAGGATAGAAAATGAGCACATAGGGCTTCTGACAGTGATTAGTCTCACACAAGAGAAGTTAGAGGAGATTGGAAGTGATAAACTTCCAATTTTTCCATGGGACCCAGTAGTCTGTTTTGTTAGCACGATGTTCATGTTGACCCAAGTTGCACCAGAGAGCCACACACTCTACCTTGGTTTGGTTTGGAGTGGGTCTGCAGGTACTTGTCCTATGGGGCGAGACCTTTTCTTCCACTTGATCATCATGATAGGGCATGGAGATGTTTGGATAGGTACTTCTTCTACAGAGATTCCTTTATAGATACAGTTTCTAGACAGCAGGTCCGATGGTCACAGGTATTTCAGCTTGAGGATCCAGGAGAGGAGGATTCATGATGTATGCAGGGGGAAGACAGTCATGGTCAGAGTAGTGCAGTGTCAGCATGGTGATTTTCGACAGAGGTTAGCATGGGACCCAAGGATTGTAGGGTTGAGAATTTCACTGACTGACAGGGGCAAGTGGACCTTTTCAGGGGAAAGTTGTTCTAACTTTCCATTTAGCTTCAGTGTTGAGGGGAGCACAATGCTTGAGGGTGTCTCACGGAGGTCTTGTAGTACCTCATGCTGGCATCATCATGTGCAGTTGATGTAGGCCGTGTGGGTATTGATATAGATTTGGAGGATGGACTCATTCTGATATGAGGTCATGTGTCATGTGCAGGAGGTTCACAGGGTTGATATCTTTCAGGACTATACTTCACAGAGTATTGCAGTTCACCTCCTAATATGGGATCCAGGGGGTGGAGTGTACTATTGTTCATCTTTGGATGGGTTGGGATATGTATCCCACAGGTAGACATGGGATCTTGGTATCTTATTTGAAGATATTTGGTTATTACTTGAGGACAAGCAATTTTCTAGCAGGGAGGACAGTAATGTCCCCACTTTGGGACATCATCACAGTGCAGAGATTTATGGTGACCAGAGTAGCTAGATGGATGTTATAGAAAGTACAAGGGTATTTGAGAGGCATTGTGAGGTCCAGCTTGCATTGATGATCATATTCCATCATTATGAGCCATTCTACACATGTTGGCTTTGGTTTCATTGCATTCCAACGATTTCCATGATTTTGACTATTTTGAGCTATAAGTCAATGGAATTCACTAAAGAGGTCATTTTGGGCACATTACTTGGAGGAACCTCTTAGTGTAATAGCTCATTGTAATCAGGACGAGCAACACTATAGGATGGGATGGCTAGAAGTGACTTTCAATGGACAGGGAAGCCACGAGGAGAGATAAGGATCTTTTCAAAGGTAAAAAGGTTAATTAATTAATTAAAGTGATTTAATTAATTAATTAAATATTAATAAAATGAAAGTCACTTTGGAGGGACAAGGTGACCCAAAAGTATAAAGGAAAGGCAAGGGCCTCTTCTTAGGATTCATGTATGTTTATCTTTTGATATCTGGCTTCTAGCTAGTGAGCCCAACATTGGGGGTTTTGAGGGTTTTGACTTAACAAACCCTAGAGGACGATTCGGCGGTGAAAGATTTCACCTAGCTTGTTCCAAGATTGGTCTCAGAGCTGCAATACACTCCCACACCATTCTAGTTACAGATCTACTCAGTTGCAGGAGGATTCTACATTAGTTTCATGTGTAGATAGAGAGAGGGTGCACCAGTTGGGGGTTTCTAGCAAGGGGGGCGCACCATTCATTGTGGAAGGATTCATCCTAACTAAGGAGAAGGGATTCTGGGAATTCCAGGTATTGGGTTCCCTTTGCAGGTGTCTTGGCATCATTCTTGGTGGTTTTCTGGAGTCTTTCAGTGGAGGATCGATTTGTATTGAGAGTGGGTCGTTTTCCCAAGAGGAGTGCGCACCATTATTTGGGGGGTATCTAGATCTAAAGATCTAGCTGGTATTTTGAGGATTTGAGCACTTGGGTTCTCATTGCAGCGTCCTGATCTATTATTGTGGAAAGTTTTAGAGCATTTGGAGGCCTCCTTCATCAGGGCTGAATTATCTAGGGCTTCAGTCATCCAGTGGGGCACACCATTCAGTGGAAGAGTTCAGATCTATAGAGGTTGAGAGGGATCTTGGAGATTCGAGCACCTGGTTTGTTCTTACCATCACCCGATCTACTGTTTGGCATCTTTCTGGAGGTGATTGGGCATCTTTGGCACTAGGGCTGAATGGTTGAGGAGCTTCAGTTATCCAGCAGAGCGTGGCATCTTCCAGCAGTGAGGGGTTTGGCACTTGGCATTGGTCTTCATGGTCTTCATCTCTTATCCATCCTTTGGAGGCTTATTTTGTATTATTGGGAGCATTTTGTAGCAACTCATACTTGTTATCTATTGTCTATCATCTTGGCCATCTGTTGAGCATTCCATAATGGCATCTCCATTGTAGCAGGTTCTTCCATTTTATGAATAAAGAAGATTTGTGATGTTTTGGCTTGTCTATCATATTGCATATGGTTGAGGTATGTTTCAGGGTTGTCTATTCTTGTTATTTGTTGCATACACACATATAAACACAAGTAAACAAATAGATCAACAAACTGTTTGATGAAATACCACAACCAAAAAAAGATTTAAAAAGACACCAAAACAGTAATGATCCTTGCATAATGGCTTGGGATCATTAAATTACATGCTTCAACCAGATATCTATCGTGGGTGGAATTTCCATTTATTTTCGATCATGCACCTATTCTTTTTGAATTGGAGGTTGGTTACATGTCTGTAGCTCATCCATTTAAATTTAACCCTACCTATTTACGAGAAGAGTCATTCGTTGATTTGGTTCATGAAGTGTGTAACAGTCATTAGGATTATGGGGAGGAGGGAGCTCAAAGGATTCTGGTCAAGAAGATGAGCATGCTAAAATCTCAAGTGGAGGTATGGATTACCGAAAGGAAACAAAATGAACAAAAAGTATTTGAAAACACTGAAGCAAAGATTTCTCTTCTTATCAAGCAAATATTAAATGGTGATCACAGTAATGATCCTGATCCTTGACTGAAAACACTTACTGCGCCCCATTTACCAGTGCACTCTCCTCTAGTTATTGAGCCCTCCTCTGGCTAATGCACCATCTTCTGGCTATTGCACCCTCCTCTGGCTAGTGCACCCTCCTTAGGCAAGTGTGCCCTCCTCTAGAAAGTGAACCCTCCTTTGGCTAGTGTTCCATCCTCTAGAAATTGTTCCCTACTCTGGAAAGTGCACCCTCATCTTCAGAACTCCCTCCTATAGCAAGTGAGCCCTCCTATGGAAAGTGCACCCTCATATTTAGAACTCCCTCCTATGAAAAGTGTGCCCTCCTCAGGAAAGTGTGCCCAAATCTTTGACTAGTGTTACCTCCTCTGGAAAGTGTGCCCTCATCTCCAGAACTTGAAGGGTGCTATCGACAGGAGATTAGTATGAATGAAACTTAATGATTCCTCTTCAATGACTTTGTACAATGGAGGCAATCTCTTTATATCGTGGATGTTTCCTTGTATTTGTTTTCTTTTAAGTTGGATTTCAATGCAGTCCATGTCCAGATTGGACCCAATGTGTGTAGGATTAAACCACAGTCCAATACCTAATTGTGAGAAGGAAATACGACACTAGCTAATTCCAAACAAGAAAGAGGAGAGAGAAAAATAGAATCAATATTCACTCATAAGAGACTAAGAAACCAACTCTAATCACAATTTCTTAATCCTTGATAATGAGTACAATATATAGGACTCTTCACATGAGGAGTAATGCCCACTAGGTTGGGATTTCCATGTGCATGCTCAAGTAAAACATTAACTTCTCCCAACTTAACAATAATTAACTAAAGTCAAAAGTTGCTAATAATAAGAAAAGGTCAAAATTATAGGTGTGAACTTAATGATAACTCTACATGAAGTCAACATGCATTCCATAATAGAAAAAATATCCTAGAATAAGACTAGAGTTCAAGAATGGAACTAAAGTCCTAAATGAGTGAGAATTTGGTAGTTATGGAAAATCACTAAATAAGTGAAGTGAGTTAACTCTAAGTAGATGGGTAATGCACACTTCTCTAGGAGGTTAACATTCTTACTAAAGTGTGTTTTATAGACATGAAATAGGAAATATCTCCTAAAATCAAGGAAATAGGAATTTTCTCCAAAAAATAGGAATTTAACTAATGGTGGCTAAAAAATAGGAACTAGCCTAATGGTAGCTAAAAAAATAGGAATTTGCCTAATGATAACTAAAAAATAGGAATTTTTTTAATGGTGGTTTATGAGTCCATGGTTTTGGAAACCCATGGTATTTTTGCATGGTATTACATACATGAATCCATCGACTAAAAATATACATGCTATAAATAGCATTCCTCCTAAATAGTAGGAAAAATGAAAAAATGAGTATGTCACTAAGTATGTAGCTGAGCATGTACCCCAACAACGTGCAATCCACCTATCCATCTACCAAGTCTTTGAGTCCCTTGGATCTATAGGCCTGTCTTGTGTGCCCAAGGTGTCCCAATTGTCTCATGCGTTTGTTGATTATCTGTCTTGCTTGAATGCCATCCAAGACACTCCTTACATTTCTTTTTGTTTAATGGCATGTCGAGCATCCATCCATTCAACTTGCGATGGGTACCCCACCATCTAGGCACCTCTACCCAGTGACTATGGTATTGTTCCCCAAGTCAAGGCACGTGTAATCCACCTATCCATCTGCCAATTCTTTGAGTCCCTTGGATCTATAAGCCTATCTTGTGTGCCCAAGGTGTCCCAACTGTCTCATGCAATCATTGATCATCTGTCTTGCTTGAATGACATCCAAGACACTCCTTACATTGATTTTTGTTTCATGCCATGTCGAGCATCCATCCATTCAACTTGTGATGGGTATCCCACCATCTAGGCACTTCTACCCAGTGACTATGGTGTTGTTCCCCAAGTCAAGGCATTGTCGTTGGAATGCCCATGAATCAAGGAATGTCCATTGTCCAACTCACCATGCAGTCTCTATAAGAAACACCTAGTGAAAATTCTTATCTTGTTTCCATACTTTGCTAACTTGCTTTATCAAGACATCTAGCACTTAAGCATGCCTTTTCATTGTGCAACACTGCCCCAAGGCATTCTCATCCAACCTTGTAACTTTCTATTGCAACCAACTAAAGTTTGCTAATGACCATCTCAATGGACAGGTGCAAGAGCCAATTACCAACTCTGGCACAAGGGCCTTACATAAACTATGATGTTATTTCTTTCACGCTAGGGACGATTACCCACCATATCATTGGGTACTAAAATCTTGTATTAAGTGATGGTGACACCCTATCACAATCATTATGTTCCGCAATCTTCCAACAGTTAATGGAGGTGCAAAGGGTTAAAAGTTATTGCAAACCACTACAAAAGTTAGAGAAAATTGAAAGTAAAAATCCTCGGGTGTGGTGGGGCTATGCAACTCATTTCCACATTAGATGTCTGATGAACTAAAGTATGTGCAGAGAAAATGGTAAAATATTTAAATCTGAACAAAAATAAATAGATGAATGTCTAGAAGATCTAGATGACGAATGAACGAAGATGAATGATATTAAATGTTTATGTCTCATGATCAAATCAGAGACTCTGGCTCTGGCTCAGATGAATTTGAGATAAAGGTAGATCTACACAAGCCACAAAAAGGAAGGCTACCATGTATAAATTCTCCCTACCTTAAGCCACAAAAAGAAAAACTGCGACTTCACGTTAAAAGTCCCCTACCTTACAATTTTCACACGCATAGACTTCTATCCATAACTTTATATTAAAACTTTGAATAATGATCTATTGTTTTAAAGTCTATAAGCTATTACAACGATATTCATTATGACTTCAGCAACAAAGAATATCATTTATCATTTGTGTAATGCTGAATAACAAAGAATAAATTATTTTATAAAATTTACCTGACATGGAAAATGGAAATGGGAATTTTTACACAGCTCTGAAAAAATAATTCATCCCCAAAACCCAAATCTTGATAAGAGGTTCCCATAAAGTTTACATGCCCTATTTATGGGAAAGTGGAAATGGGAATTTCCACTTTGAGTTCAGCAACAAAGAATATGAGTTCATCAACAAAAAAATATTATTTTGTAAGGCTGAATTTACATGCCCTATTTAAGCAAAAGTGAAAATGAGAATTTTTGCACAGCTATGAAAAATAATTCATTCCCAAATCCTGATAAGGGGTTCCCAAAGGCCACCAGCTCCATTACCCTCATTGTCCTTAGCGTTTGCGCTTCCAGACAGAGATCTCGGAACCGAAACAGAACCCGGAATTGGAGTCAATGTCTCTAAGGAGTCAAGACCCGGAATCAGAGTCAGTGTCTCGATGGAGTCAGTGTCTGAATATCGAAATGATCGCGCGTTAACACGAGAAGGATTCGATTCTGAAAGCACAAAACCAAATTTTCTCTGCTTAAAAAAACGTCCGACAAATTTTCAAGAATTTAAATGATGCATTAAAGCATAAATTAACAATACCTCGTTTTGGAGGAACATAGGCAGACACCTGCGTAAAAAGAAAACGTTATGCGAATCAAGACTTCAAATATGCAGAGCCATATTAAATTTACAAGGAAAAACGTTATGCGAATCAAGACTTCAAATATTAAATTTATAAGAGAAAGCGTTATGCGGATCAAGACTTCAAATTTTGCGGAGAAAAAGTGTTATGCGAATCAAGACTTCAAATATTAAATTTATAAGAAAAAGTGTTATGCCGATAAAGACTTTAAATCTTTTTTACTTCTGAAATTTAAAATAAATAAAATATATTTAAGTCTCTTTACGTAAAATTAAAATTGAATCGAAGTAAAAAAGTGACTCACCTCATTTTAGATGTCCAAATGCTCAATCCTTTGAAGAAACCAAAAATAATTTCTGAAAACTACAAACTACAAAGATTATTATGGGTAAAAAAGGTAAAACTACAGAGATTATTCCAGTTCAAAACCCTAAATATATAATCTTAGAAATAAAATATCTCCTAAAAAAATAAAAAAAAATAAACAGAGAAGTATTATTCCCGTTCAAAACCCTAGATATACAATCTTAGAAATAAAATATCTCGAAAAAAGAAAAAAAAAATTATTCCCATTAAAAACCGTAAAGATATAATTTCAAAAATTCATATAATTAGTATGCACTTTTCAAACCGCGGAGAATTAATATTCTCATTCAAAACTGGAGAGAAATATTATTCGAGTTCAATATTTATTATGAACTTAATATGAAGTTGAATGTGAATGGAGAGGATGTAATAACATAAATAGTGTTATTACTAGCCATAAGTTTGAGTTTGTAAAATATTAATTATATTAAATTAAAGTTAATTCTCTTTTATTGTTTTTAGAAAAGTAGATGAAGAACTAAATTTTTGTAAGATTAACAAATACTACTTTGAATTTGACAAATAAAATCAATTTTCAACCAATAGTATTAGAGATTTTGAATGCATATTATATAATATTTCTTAACTTAGAGAAAATTTGTGTTTTAATTACTTTTATAAGATTATTTTCTTTTACACTAAAATTAAGATTTGTATTAGAAAAAATAGAACTATTTTTTTGTCTCAATTGGACAACCCTATAATACAAAAAAACTAGGGCAATGGTGAAATGTGGGAGATTTTCCCAACTCTAAATAGATAGAGATTTTGTCAAATCCTAAAAGTTATTTTTGGGCAAAATTTCTTTTATAATTTGACCAAAGAAAGAATTAGTGTTGTTGGTATCTATGTCATGGACCCTCTCAACCGTGAATTCTATTTTGGGATTTAGTTCCAAAAAGGGGGCAGAAATTTAGCATTCTAAAATCATAAAGGGAAACACTTAGTACTCTTAGGGGGTTGGGGTTTCTTGCAACTAAGAGGATGTGCTCAAGTTTCCACTGGGCCAATGTATTTAGAGCAAATCAAGTAACCAAGCAGAGGATTTTGTCTCAGTTATAAAGATTAATCTGTGTCACTTGTTTTGAATATTTAGAGGCTTCACCACCTTCTTTGCATATTCTATGTTTCTCTAGGTTTATGTATTCCTCTTTAATTAATCAAGAATTTTTTTGTTAAGTGGCTATGAACTATTAGATGATTTTGTCTCACTTATAAAGATTAATCTATGTCGCTTGTTTTGAATATTCAAGATTCACCACCTTCTTTGCATATTCTATGTTTCTCTGGGTTTATGTATTCCTCTTTAATTAATCAAGAATTTTTTTGTTAAGTGGCTATGAATTGTTAGATGATTTTGTCTCAGTTATAAAGATTAATCAGTGTCACTTGTTTTGAAGATTAGAAGTGGGTGTTTGCCTCTGAATTCTTTGCAATGGGTGCAACATATGTTACTTCCTATTAGTAATAAAGAATTATGTGCTTATAATGGGTTACAAGATATGTTACTTCCTATTATATTATGTCATAAGTAATGAGAAGAAAAGAGTTATATGTGTTATAAATTATGGGTTACAAGATATGTTACTTCCTATTATATTATGTCATAAGTAATGAGAAGAAAAGAGTTATATGTGTTATAAATTATGGGTTACAAGATATGTTACTTTCTCTACAAATTATGCTTCTTCATTCATCTTTGACTACAATTTGTACATTTAAAACCTTCATGCAACTTTAAAATATTAATTATATTAAATTAAAGTTAATTCTCCCTTATATTTTTAGAAAAGTAGTTGAAGTTGTGTTGCAATCTCTACCCGTGCCTGAATGTAGTTCATTCTAAATCTTCACTAGACTTTCACTACAACTTATTGTTTTCTTCATACAAGTTGGACAACAATTTATAGATTTAAAGCTTCATGCAATTTTGACTAAAATTAGTTTTTTTTGGACAATTTAAATTATTTTATCAATTTTTTTTTTTAACTTTTGAATAGTATATGTATATAAAATTACTATTTTAATTGACAAAATTAGAATTTAATCACTTCAATAAATTAAGTATTTATGTAAAATTAGATGAACAATGAAATAGTAAATATTTCATTGATATTTTGAAATTGAATAAAAAGACAAAAAATATTTAAAAGGCAAACCAATGTACATAAACCTACCACTACAATTTATATACATATAGAATTTAAAAGTTTAAAAAATAACCTACACCGCTACCACTATAACCTCCCGGTGTGGCCACAAGGTAAGTCGGGGGAGTTGAACTCAAAACCTCATGGAACTTCATTTTCACGACACTTGCCAATTGAGCTGCCCCCCGAGGGCATACTGTTTTTTTTCTTATTCCATACCCAAAGATCTACTTATTTACAATTGTTTTCAATTTTATTTTTTAAACTTTTAAATTCTATATGTATATAAATTTTCTCTTTTAATTAATAAAATTATAAGTTTTTTGATATTTACAATTTTTCCATAAATTGATTTTCTAATAAGCCAAATTTTACATATTTAATTATTTTAATAAAATAAACATATATGTGAAACATTTTACATATTTTAATTATTTTAATAAAATAAACATATATGTGAAACTAAATGAAGAATTAAATATTTATTATTTTAATCATACCTTTTTTCTAAATTTAAATAACACACATATTTAATTACTTTAATAAAATAAGCATTTATTGAAAATTGCACCAATAATGAAATATTTAATATTTTAATAATCTTTTTTTCTAAATTTGAAATAATACATTTTCATCTTTTCTAAATTTAAAATAATACATTTTCTATTTCTAATAATGAATAATATTACACATTTAACCACTTCAATAAATTAAGCATTTATGCAAAATTAGATAAGAAGTGAAATGTTTACTATTTAATTAATATTTTGAAATTCAATTAAAAAACAAAAAATATTTTAACATTATGATGATGATGATGATTAACGTCCACTAAGACCTAATTGGTATATCGGACCTTAAGAGGGTAAGTGATTACTTGTGATTCTTTAAAATTTTGTTTATGTGCTCCAAAAGCATTAAGAGAAGCTTTCCAAGATCACCATACTTTTGTTGAGTTAAGAGGTTAGGAAAGTTGGTAGTGTGATCAATATTTTGAAAATGAGATCTAATATGGGT
>SNQJ01S0051482.1:62624-94429 GCA_010110895.2 Picea sitchensis | reverse complement strand
TTAAAACCAGAATAGATTATCTTTTCAAATGTGTAGTGCTAGTATAAAAAAAATCGAAGTGAAAATATATCTAATGGAATAGAAAATTACAACCAGCGTTGCCATGCATATTTAACTTATCTCTAATAATAATAATAATAAATTGTAACACAAGTTTTCTGATATTGGTTGTATTCTCAATTGTATTTATGAGGAGGATCAAGTATTTTTTATGTTATCGAAGAGCTCGGGTAGGATATTGGTATNTAATAATTTAAAACCAGAATAGATTATCTTTTCAAATGTGTAGTGCTAGTATAAAAAAAATCGAAGTGAAAATATATCTAATGGAATAGAAAATTACAACCAGCGTTGTCATGCATATTTAACTTATCTCTAATAATAATAATAATAAATTGTAACACAAGTTTTCTGATATTGGTTGTATTCTCAATTGTATTTATGAGGAGGATCAAGTATTTTTTATGTTATCGAAGAGCTCGGGTAGGATATTGGTATTGTGTGGAAATATGGTCAAATTGCAAGTAAAGTTTAACGACATAATAATTTTATTGCAGTTTAAATTATGACATGCGCAATTGATATAATTAAAATTTGTGCACAAGTTGTGCAATATTAAGTAAGGTAGATAAGATGAATACACATATACACCATATTGCATCACTAGATATAATCCTTGGAATTAATGTTAAATCATTAAGTAGTTTCTTGATGAGATGAATTTGTATTTTTGTGTAAGTGATATTTTACATTATTTAAATGAATCATAATGTTTAAAATAGTTGTGTGCATTTGTAAGTTACCCTATGATTAACATATTAACATATTGAATATATATACTTTGTTTGTAATTGATTACTCATTGATGATCAATTATTGGAGGGTTGTTACAATCAGAGAAATGAGAGAAATTTATTTCATTATATAATCTGCATAATAGGATCATCGCATACATATATGGCTCCCTCAAATTTGAAATGGAATACCTTTCCCATATCTCCTAGTGAATTTCATATCCTCCTTCCACCAGTTGTTTAATACCTTGCTGGTCTTGTACTTATCATAGAAAATAGTTACAAAATACTTGGTGAGGAATTCATCTGGTTATGGGAGTTTGTAACATTGATCCATGTCCTGTGGGAGGAAAGACCATATACCCTGCTCTTGATCATCAATGGTTTTGCAGTATTTAGCCTTGGTATGGTTAATCACCCACTCATGGGTGCTCTGGAAACAACCAAATGAAGCATATCCCACTTAATTTTTGTGATGAACTCATCGTCTACCTCCCTAAGAAAATGATCACTATGTGAAGCAGACTCCAAATACTCCCCTTTAATTATTTTCCAATAGAAATCATTCCAAGAAGGGATTTGTACCTAGGTAGAGGTTCCTCTCATCGCACATGTATCAATGTCGTAGTATAGAGGAACAATATTTGAATCCTTCTTTAGGGGTATGATTATCAACGGTGCAGTTCCTTTCGGAGTCCTGGCATCTTCCAGTGATTTCAGCACAACATCCGAACTTTCTACAGAACCACTAAAGATAGTTTCGGGCTTCCTTAGAGTCATCTGCGTAGGAGTATTCTTTGGGGCCATTTCACCTGCATCCAAATAGTGATGATTAGCGATTGCAACATGATGCAATAAAAAATTATAGAGCTCGACTTTTCACATACCTTGCTGAGAAAACTACCATGCATACATGTGCAATGTCACTTACCTTTATAAATTTTCCAAACTCTATCAATGTCCAGGTAATGGTCTATTAGAGAAGGCTCGATATCGCTGATTTTTTATCAAGAAAGAGAGGAAAACATTCGTTCAACCAACAAAAATAAAACAATAAAATAATATGTGAGTGAAGTACAAGTTTAATACATTCGATTGTTATGTAACAAGTCGATATTTGAGGATCAATGGTGTTTAAATGTAGGATTACAAACTCACTAACCTCCATTGGCCAAGTTGATGCGTCGATGTGATGGCCGACAACTAACTAATGTGGTCTTAATGTGGCATTTTGATTCTATCAGGGTCCTGGGGATATGGCATAGTAACTTTTCGCTAATCACAATGTTGGGTCGCTCATTTGTGACATCGGGGAAATGTGTGGAGGGTGATGTGGTGATACTAGCATGGGGATCATAGGTACATGTGTCTATACCTAGTTGGAAAAGTTTTGTGACTGATGTGTTGAGGGTCCCACTATAACTGGTGTAACCGAGGAGCAAAGTTTGAAATCGATGGTCAGGATTGGTCTGCCCTTTTTTATTAGATGACAAAGATTAAGTGTAGATTATTCGGGCATTAGGTGATAGCGATGTTGACGTGTAGATCCAACATGAGAAAAAAGACGCGTGGTGCAATCTTACTGGCTTAGATGTGTGACTTGACATGCTTGGGGATGAGGCCACATGGTGTAGTACTAGATACTAGTGTTGAGATGACAATTGTGATATTTCCACCCCCATAATTGGATGGTTCCTACTGCTTATGATATTTTCATTCGTTGGATATCAAGTGAAACCAATGTGCATGGAATGTGGAGTAGTTGGTCACCCATCCAATGGAGTAGCTTGATCCTCACTTCTAATAGAACAATCACAGAGCTATCAAGAGAAAACACAGTCATCCATTAGGTGAATAGGAACGTGTGCCATTCAGAATTGTGTCGAATCAACCTAACATTCAACAAGATCATTGGTATTGGGAAGAATATAGAGCCCGCTTAAAAAATATACCTACTTCAAAGACATCATCCATGACCGACAATGCTAAGTTTGAGGTGTGACATGGAAAGATAAGATTGGGAGTACAAAATATGATGTGGCAGTGCCACTAGGATTATGTCATGGCAGAGAAGAGATTATTTCTTCTCCGGTTATGATCGTATGAGTGGTGACGTGGAAGAAATATGGTTGCAACATGCCCTACCTATGGCATCATTGATTTCATGAGTGTGTTTCCATCTTGATGCATATGAATGACTCAAACTAAAACCTCTTTGGATCAGATGGTGGGCATTTCATGGGGCCTTGGTTTGTTCCGCACTTCGTGTTCATAAGTAGGACAATGATCGAATCAGACGACATGACCATGAAGTTTGGATACTATGCTACGGGCTATGGAAGATGCTCGACGTCGACGCATATGTCGAGCGTCGGGTAGATACGAGATGCCTACCATTTTCATTGTTCATAATTCCTCCATTCATTCGATCTGATTAACTCATTGGTTGAACTCACCTAATGAATGATTTATTTAAATTTTCAAGGATTTTTGGTTTTTTTCCTTAGGCCAATTGCTTGGGAGATTTTTTTTTTTTTTTTTGGAAGGGCATACAACATAGTTTTAATCAATTGGAGACAAGGAAGTTTAGACCGAAAACCATGAAATTTCAAAGGGAATGAAAAATCTTAGACCAGGGGAAGAAACAATTATCTTAATAAAAAATGAAAGTGGTACCCTGAAATTTCAGGAATTTTGGGGGTGTGTTGAGGGATCAACAAATGGTGATTCACTAGGTGAAACCAACATATTTGTATCCCACCTTACTTGGATTAGTGAGACACTTTGGGGAATGAATTTCAATTCAATATAGTGACCCGTAGATTATTCATAAATATGTATACATATGGATTGGGAACCATTCATCATTGTCTACTTATGGGGATCCAACTAATTTCATGCCTCCTTTCAGTTGACCCAATACCCTATATTCCATTAGACAAGAGGTGGGTTGGAAAGCATGACCAATAGGAAGATAATACACATCTAAATTCTTTAAAGTTATAACCTCCTCATGGTGTTGCTCCACTACCAACAAGCATCCATACCTCCGATGGAGTCACCTCGATATCACAGACCTTTCTCTACTTCCAACAAGCATCCATAGTTCTGGTGGAGATATCTACATACCCTCCTCGATTTCACATGCTGGATTATCATGAAGTTTCTTTGCCTATTATTTACATTTATAATTTATTGCACATGTGACAAGAAATAGCTAGGGAGGAGGATATTTGTTTCTTAGAGAGTCAGATCCAACAACAAATTATTTTTATTGTCTTCAATAAAAGAAATGAAGTCCTTCCCTCCTCCATCCATGGGTATAGGTGATACTCTCCTTCTAACCATTTTTCCCTTCAGTGTTTCCTTACCACAAGATAGATAACTCGATTACTCATTGGGTGATACACATACGTAGATGTGAGTTATTTGTGTTTTGAAAGATTTTATTGAATGAAAACCCCTTATGTACCTTTGGTGATGGAAAGTTAAGACCATAAAATGGGTTTTCCAAATCTCTCCATAGGATGAGAGAAGAACCCTTCCCCAAAAATTATCCCAAACTTAAAATGAAACCACCCAAACATCAAAATTAGAAAAACAAGGGGAGTAACTCAAATCAAAATGAAAATAAAAAACTACAAACATACCATTCTATCTAAAGTAAACAAACTAAAAGTAAATCAAAACTATTATCACTGAAATTTCGTCCGCACATGGCGACAAGAACTCCGCATCGTCAAAACAGGACTGAAGTCATTCATGGCACAGGATTAATTCCACAGCATTGCAAAAAGGGTCAAAAACTATACAAAATGACCAAAAAATTGAAGGGCGCTTTATAGAACCTGGGTGCACGCGCATATGCGCATAACAGCAACGCATAATGCGCGCATCAGCTCTCGATGCGCGGTTGTTGGGCGAAAAACCCGCGCGCCTGCTAAACGGCGCATTTATTGAAATTGGTCGGCCTCCCAACCACTAATGGATCAGCTCCCAAGCCAATTTGACACCAAATCCGAGCTCAATCCTCATGGTGGGCTGGTCAAATACCTAATTGAGCCCTAAAGAGCCCTTTTTCACATTCAAAGGGGGGTGCATATCACCCAGTGCTAGGCTATAAAAATCCATGAATAACCACCATTTTCCCAAGGGAATTATAATGCATTGTTATGTTTGCCAAGATTATTGGGACTCACTCTTTGATAATAACACATTAGCACCATTTTCATTGAGCTATCCACCTCTCTTGAGTGGATAAGCTTGAGTTCTTTCACCCACATTTTCATCTTTCATTTGTAAGGAGAGCAAGCTAGTGAGGGGTCTCAAGAGCCTTCCATTGGAAAGAAGGTTAAGTCCCCTTTCTTCATTGTGCCTTTAGTTTCATCAATAGATCAGCTTATGCATTGGTGATATTGGTCCATTTGTATTTATTTTTCATTTTCTTCATATGCTCATAAGTTTTAATTAGTTTTAGTTTAGATTTTTGTTTATATTTATTTGTTTCTCTTTCTAACCTTTCCTTTCACAAGTGTCATGCCTAGACCCAATGGGCATGTAAGCACCTTTATTTGCTCACTGGTAGCCGGGTAAAGATTGCAAATAGATTAGCGATATACTTGGGAGAAGGTATCAATTCCTCCCTCATTTAGGTTCATTTTTCTTTCCTTTTGATTTCATTAACGTGCAGGTTCACAAACCAGCCTGTCGACCTTCTAACGATCAGTGCGAAGGTGGGAGAAATCCATCGATTTTTCTTCGGTTTTGCTATAGGCAGTTATTTCCCCACTACGGTAGCATCATCGTGCATGCACAATGCAACGATTCTCTCTGCTTGGCGCGTCGCTTTATCTCAATTCCAGAAGCGATGCTCTATGCATGTCATGTATGCCTTGTGGTGCGCATTTGATCTAATTTTGACATTGTAAGATCTTGGATGTGGGAAAAATCATTTTCCTTCTTAATAATGATGATATGCATGCTCCTAAATGCTGCACCACTTAGACCCTCAACATAAAGGGATGAAATCAAACAAAACATGGGAGGCATAGGTGGATAAAATCCATTTTCCCATGTTGCTTTTTCCGCGTGGATGAAAACTTAGCTGATTTATAAATCTAAGTTGAACATCAATTCTAATAACATCTAAACTCACATTTTGGGACTAGAGATTGCAAGTAACAATCTTGAGTATACTCTTCTCTTCGCCTTTAAAAGCGATCTTGAGAACCAAAAGGATTGCGAAAAGCGATCTCATCTCCTTAACAAAAATTTCAAAACTTTTTAGGAGAGGGACAAGGCTCTTTTGAGACCCTCTTAGTTTCATTTTCAAACATATCCTAAATTTATGCTTGAATATACATGCGCACATGTCACAAAAGTAGGATAGTTATTTACCAGACCCTTTCTTAGATCAAAACTGAGGAGAGTTTAAAGCATGGCAATTTACACATGCCCACATGTTCAATCTAGAGTAGTTTCCTTCTTTTTCTAGATGCTCACCGAAGGAGCTTAAGGATAGTAACGGACCACATTTCCACATACTAGTTTCCTAGGGCTTTTAAAAATTCCACATGGAGTTGTAGCAATGACATCTAGCTAATTTAGGTAATCAAACTCTTGGTCCTTTACAAGAGTTTGATGTCCACATGCTGCAAGGTGGTATCTAAATAACTAAAATTTGAGTACACTTTCACTCACACAAAAGCCACTTTCACTCACATAGCCTCGTCTAGAAACATGGTGGTCTAAGTAGAGTTTCCTCAGGGGGTCAGAAACACCCATCTTTTTCTTGAGTTAGTTCTCCACTCCCACTTTTAAATCAAGCGAGGTTGGTTTTCACCCCGACCTCACTAAATAATTCATCTAAAATCTTTCTAACAACTCACTAAGTTGTCCTCCACGGAGGTGACAAAGAAATTTAGTCTAGGTAGGATTCCGAGGGGTAGGCATCAAATAACCCCCCGTTATCTGGATTCTCACAACCAATTTCAAACATAGAAGTTGGCCAATAGGGAACACCAAATCCTCAAGTCCAGTTCCAATCACCATAAAATGAGGGAGATACATGTGAAGGAATTCGAAGGCGAAGTCAGGACCTGATGCATCGTCCCCTTGAGGCACCCACCTCTTGGAGCCCAGGGATCCGGTAGTGACCCATTTCTTGGTAGAAAATCTAAATGTATATATATAGCTTGGTACCCTGGTAATTTTAGGACATCTACCCAGTGTGAGTTAATAGGATTTACTGTCGTACCTTGATTGGATTTTGTGTGGCTATTGGAGAATATCGCTTGACTCTTCGGGATATTGCACCCTCTACCCTCATTATAACCAGTTATTTTCATCCTTCACTGAGTGTCTCCTTGGTGAATTGATTACTTTTGAGAGCTATTGGAAGGTCCGGTGCTATTTTGAGAGGTAGGATGTTACGTCTTCTAGGACTCGAGTATTTGCTTTCTTTTTTGGTTCCCCCATGCGGATAATCCCTCTTACCCACATATATGTTTTGCTTTCTCATTTATGTATGATGCACATCTGATTACGGTTGACTTTGATATATATATATTTTGTAAAAGCTTGATCATGTAGAAGACTCTTGGTTCTATGTTTTCTCTCACCACTTATTTGCACATTTCACTGGAGTGAGTGTTCACGACATCAGCAGGGGAACCCACGGAGACCCGTGTTCACCGGCTTGCTCAACCTTCCTCCTATTTGAGG
Source organism: Picea sitchensis (assembly GCA_010110895.2). Classification (NCBI taxonomy): domain Eukaryota; kingdom Viridiplantae; phylum Streptophyta; class Pinopsida; order Pinales; family Pinaceae; genus Picea; species Picea sitchensis. The sequence continues at coordinate 86,912 of SNQJ01S0051482.1, read as the reverse complement.
GGGAGTATCTGCGTACTCGTTCTTCGGTACCTCCTTCACACACTCACATGAGTATTTACCATCTTAGAGGATCGGCTTCCTTGGTTTCTACCTTGCCCATTCCAATTACTTAAGGTCCACCACGAGTCACTCGGCTCTCCCTTTGCACAGGCCGGGGACCCACTTCTCAAGGAGGAAGCACCAGCCACCTAGTCCCCATCAAGGTGGGTTCAAACACACCATGGACTGGAACCCAACATTCCCTGCCCCCACTACCGATGCCATGCCGGCCTCTCTCAACATGCCGGATCTCACCAAACTCACTAATGATCCTGTAATGCATGATGCCACACCCGAAAGCTGCCAATGCCAATAAAGCTTCCTTCGGACCTTACCACCAAAGTTTGGAAGGAAGGCGAGGGCAACCCATGCAACCATCATCATGACCTTTCATCTGTAATTGTTCTTCCAAATGGCATCATGGAGGACCAGGTCGGTGCGATTATTTCAACGCACACTTCTTTGGCCATCCAGTAAATGGTATATGTAGAAGAAAAATTAGAGTCCCACACAACCTTTGAGTCCTTGGCCAAGCATTCTTAACTTTCTTGAAATTACCCATCATACATGACCTTGGTCTTGAACTCATCCTAATTCAAAGCGGTCCTGATACCCACATTGTTGACCACGTTCATGAGTGGCGTGGGCGACGTAGGTTGTGTAAAGCATAAACCACCAAGCAATAGTGTCTTGACCGGTTTCTTAGATCACTTGTATCTCTACTCGGGAAAGATGTACGGCTACCCACTACCTCAATCGAAGCCATCAGGTGAAGCCCGTAATATGACCTGAATTTCGCTTTGTTAGGGATGCTTGTACGATGCTACGATCTTTAGGCTTGTGCCATTTGGCGGGATAGGCTTTAGGATGTCCCACTCGTGGTGGACTCATAGGTGCCACCACACACCATGAGTCCTGATGACCACCAGCGATCGCATGGAACACCTCCAATGCCCGTAGGCATAGGGTCATGTATTTTTCTTGCAGCTTATCAGCGGTTGTAGCACGATTGCTTCTTACTCCACCCATTAGTGGACCTGCCGGCACCTCCCATACATCCACCTATTCCACAAACAGTGGTACATATAAACGTAAAACATAAGTACTAAGGTGAAGCACAATGGCACCTATGCCCACATATGGGTCGGGTACCACCACACAAAGATCCGTACTTCCCTTGCTGGGTCCTCCACAACCCATGGCTCACCCACATCCACATGCAGGGGTAAACTTTGTTCAACCCCTGGCTGCTCAACAATACCAAAATTTTGAATAGGTGAACACAGCCAACCCAACCCAGCCGGACAACGCCAAGAAGGAAGGAACATAAACAATAACAATCCTGGTCAAAACGGGAATCAACCCCCACAACATCAATAGCAGGGGAGCAGCAGAATGAGGGAACCAAAGAACCCTAACAACCAAGCGTACGAGGCTGAGGAATCTTTATTAAAACTATCACCCTTATTATCTTTGGTATAGTCGTTACATCTGTTTGCCCACAGATCGCTGATTTCCAAAGGTTGAAGGACTGCAGGAGCCTTCACACTTCATCGTACAGCAGCCCTTGTGGAGCGCAACAACGATATCGCCAACAGCCCTTCAGCCATCGCAAATCCTATCATCAAAGTCACTTAAACCCTTGGCCGGGACTGCGGCATCCCCACCTCGGGAATTTAGATGACCACCATAATCCCCGCAATCTGACCAGAATGATTCTCCTCACCGGTGAGGAAGAAATCCTTCTGCAAACACGTAATTTTCAGTATCATGCACCCGCTAAGTTTCCTCCCATCCCTCTATAGACAAACCCTTCACCAACGGGACCCCTGTTTGTGATTCCTCGCCCTTCCGCTGAACCACAATTATGCATCCCTCGCATCCTGGCGGGAATTTCACAACCCAGGCTGGGGCGGCTTTATCTGGGTTGGTAAGATGACCCAGCGCGATCCCGTTTTGCCGTATGGGTTCCTCAGAAGTCCTCCGGACTGCATCAATGCGGTGAAATCACTACTTTCATGGCAGAGTTGACCCTGTAGATACTTTCGACTCATCGCTTTGACCTTCAATCAATCTTCGATAAATCAAAATCGATATCAATCAATCATGGTCGATATCAATGATCTCAGTCCCCGAGAGAATCTTCAAAATGTCGTGGGGCTTCGGGGCAAAACCGATCTCATTGACATTGAGTTATGGGCGGCTCAACTCGATTATAATATCTTGTTTGGCCGTGCCTACATGTATTCTATGAAGCGGTGGCCTCTTCGAGTCTTTAGAACCGATCATGTTTCCCCTGATGATGGAAAGATTGTGACCGTGATGAAGTCTCGCGTCTGAACTATTATTTTGCCAATATTGATAACATCCTTCCTCTCATTCACACTAACAAAGGCGTATATCCACTCATCGAGATGGGTCACGGGATTTTTAAAGATCCATCCTTGGTGAGTGCCATGAGGCACCACCACTCCTTCCCCTAGCCAAGAGTGCATCATTTCCTCTAACCAAACTCTCCAGGAGAATGCTCGTCCTCCTCAGGAGGCTTTCCAGGTCATTCGGCGATCTCAACGATTCAGCGGCACCACTCCGCAAGGAGCCTCATCGCCTTATGGGGCCGTGATCACGAATCCACACCCTCAAAGAGGCCCTAATCCAATTTGGGAGGCCAGTTCTGACCCCTCATCAAATTCCCTTCTTTTACCCTCCACCCGGTATAGAGAGCTTTCGAGGTAGCATAGCTCACTACCCAATATGGTGCTATCAATCGATGTGGTACTTACATCCACGGATGGTCCCTGCATACGGAAGGACTCCCCATGTGATGATTCCTCTCATCATCCCACTACCCCTGCCCCATACTCCCTACACCTTTCACGATTTGAGGCTGACGATGAATGAAGGGCCAGCCCGCAGCTCACTTCTCTGCGCATCCACCACCTGCGCCTTATTAATGGCGATAAAGGGTCACCAAACCAACAAACGCCCATCACTACCGGAATTACAAAACTTGATTCCCCCCAATCCTTCCCCACCCACCCATTACTACTGTTGCTACTCAAACTTCTAGTAGTAAAGAGTTGAGGACCAAATTCGCATGTAAATACCCATTGCGAGTATAGTACTACACCCATCATTGTCAACAACTGCGCCACGTTCCGGCGGGCATTAGCTATCCTTAATGCGGGACTTTTCCGGAACAACCCACGACCTGCCATGTCCTCCACAACTAATATCATCGACATTCTCTATGTCACCACTTGATCAATGAGCGCATGAGGTGCCCCTGCTCTCTTCGCGATTCATTAGCACATTTTACACTCCAGTGTCCTATAATCCTCACATACAAACAACGTCGATTGGCCTGCATCACCAACCTACAGCGGTGGTAATCAACCTTAATTCATAACTCGAGGCTCTTCATTTCATTTCTCGGAACCCGAGGCGCTCCCAATACCTCCTTGGTTCTAGATGGCACATCTGATTTATAACAATAACCCTCCAACTCTCACCTTGCGTTCCCTGCGGTGCCCATCGACCACCGCCGCGATTTGCCCTTAGTACTTCAATATATTGTTTATTTCGAGTGAACCCTCACCATCTTTTCGCACCACTCCCCTTGCTTCCACAGCAGGTGGCAATCACACTAGAGCTGAGACCACTCCTCACAATCCATTATGCTCGTCATTTTCAATCACGGCGGAAAATCTTCGGAGAGCTACAAGCGCTGGACTCACAGGATGCACTACATCAGCAGGTATCTCTTCCTTCCGCAGGTAGCCCACATGCCTCCTAGACACAACTCTGTTTACACGGTTGAAACCAAAGACTTTATCCCATCGAGGCCTATATATTGTTCAACAATCTATTCTGACGCGGCAGCTTTTGAAGAATGTAATCTGGCTAACATTTCCCCACCATTAAATCGACATTTCCATTAAACCCGGGATTATCGAAATCATCATTGGAGCCGCTTATACTCCACAGGAAATCGCTGCCTACAGACCTCTTCCAGAATATAGGGATATCGCCCGCTGTGGTCATACATAGAGATGCAGCCTAGACCTACATCAATGTCGAGCATCGCATCAACTTTGGCCTAACATCACCGATTAAGCCAAAATGGCGACCGCTACACCTTGACCAAAGTCGCGGCTATCAAAGCGAAATTGACAAATTCATATGGCGGATTTATTTACCCATCCTTACACTTCGCTGGGTTTCCAATACCATCCATGACCATGAGGATCTATCCGCGTCTATACCGATTTTCGCGATCTCAATAATTCATGTCCAAAAGACAACTTCCGCGCCTTTTCATGATGATTATCGGTACGCACGAGGCCATGAGGCTCTCTCCTTTATGGGCTAGTTCGCAAGATACAGCCAATTCAAATCCACCGGCCGATCAATATAAAGCGCGTTCCATTGCCTGTACGGTGCTGGCGTGTCGTGTCGTAATGCCTTTGGCCTAAAATGTTGGCGCCAACTTTCGATTGGGCCGCTGACATACATTTTAATCGGCTAAAATCATACTGCTAAGCCTGCTTGGAGCCCGACCTCACCGCTCGATCCAAGAAGCTTACCCAACACCTCGATGATTTAGGGATTATTTTTCAACGGTGTCGTCAGTGTAACATTCGCTTGAACCCTCTCAGGTGTGTGTTTTGTGTCACCGCAACGCACCTCCTCGGTTTTATTGTTACCCAAAGAGGTATTACCGTGGAACCCCTCAAATTCAGCTATCGCGAGATTCAGCCTCGAATTTACGACAATGCCGAGTCCTACGGGGCAAAGCCAACTTTCGGCGCTTTGTTCTGATTATGCCTATCGTGCCGCAGGGGTTTCCTTAAACTGCTTGTCGATGTCCCTTTTCATTGGGATGACTGCTGCTTGATCGTTTGATGATCTTAAGGTAACACTTTCAATGCACCTTTGATTAGTGCGCGACTTCTGTCAGCGACATCCTCATATCGGCATCAGGTTGTATATCATTATTAGCGTCCTCGTCCGGTCCGGAGGATGAAGAAATCGGCCGAACCGTCATTTTACTCGTCGGTAAGAACCTCCGGGACCACTTGTAGTCACAGGACATGAAGAGAGCTGGCTCTGCATGAGTTGTCCTCATGGACCGGCTAGCCACTACATTCGCCCAGCACCGCAAGGTAAAATTGATTCAACCCTAATGCAATATTTGCTCGATTAAATTAAGCCAAGTTAAGCGGCAAATTCGGCTCGATGGATCGACCTCAGCCAGTCGCGACCTCGGAGTTCCTCAGCACCCTAAGGTAAAGGCCCTCGTTCGCCGGAGACTTGTATCCGCGGCCCTTCCCTCAGAGCACGCAGTGCCCGTCAATACCGACTTTCTTGACAAACATCTATTTTACATCACCTTGGATGATCCTTGGTATGGCGAACTTCTGATCTGCACGGAACTCAAAGTTTGGTAACCACCCTATCGCCAGAGATGATGCGTCGGCTCATTAAATACATGAATTTAGCTATCTCCTCATCCGGTGACATCCCACATGTCGGTAGTGATGATACCACATCTTAGTCGTTATTGGCGGGGCCGTGATCTTCAAACAACTGCAGCGGTGCGCATGGGGCCATATTTTGGGTATATCTACGGCTCAGAAGATTATCCAAGATGGTTACTTTTGGCCTACTGTTTCATGATTGCATTCCATGCGGTGAAGCGATGTAGTAATCGACTCTATTCGGTAAAGCGGGTGCTCCGGCTCTTCTTCACCCTGTCATTCTTGCAGGCCCTTTTTGTAAATGGGGCATTGAGCTATGAACATAATCCCCCTCTATGATAGTCCTACCGTACATTGTTGTCACCGTCAATTGCTTCACCGATAGGTAGAATCTATGCCACCTTCAACAACCGTGACGCTACGCCAGATTTTCTTCAACCCACATCGCCATGTATTTCGAATTACCGCTCCAACTCATTTTTACGACCACGAAACGCCGAGAATGAGATCTTTGTCGGACTATCATCTCAGATAGAGCTTCTCTCATGAGTTTTCCTCACCCTACTACCCTCAGTCAAGCGGATAGGTCGAGGTAATGAACAAATTCCTCAAGACCATGTTACAGCGCATGGTTAATAAACATAAAACCAGGTGGCATCATATGTTATTTTCTGGCTATGGGGCGATACTGCTCCATGGGCGGCGCCCTGTGAACTTAGATCACGGATGAAGATCGTCGATCCACCTCATTACAAAACAATGACTAAAATATCCAAAGCTACCTTTGATCCATGTCAACCTTAAGCTCATTTTAAGCGAAGATGACCTTGTCCTGGATTATGATATCGCTCATGATGCCTTTGGCCACGGAAAATTAGAATCCGCGATTGGCATGGACCTTACATCATCAAACATTGCCTCACCAAAGGCATACATCTGGCCTCGAGAAGGCCTCAACTCAGAACCATCAATGGGATTTATGCCTCAAAAGGAAATTTTAATGCTTAAAGCGTAGTCGAGCTACTTTGAGTTATTTTTTTCTAGTTTTTAATGTTTTTTCCTCATCTAAAACTATCCTTTGGGTTGTTGAAAGATGCTTCCTCCACCGACCCACCACATCAGTTACGTCGACGGAGCCAACTATTTGACACAAAATCTCGCTTCAACAACTTGGGCCATTTAAACCCCTACGCATGTGTTTCTCCACTCCAATGACATATGCCTCAGCCCTGCCACCAATAACCAAGATGAATACAATGTCATCATTAGTCTCCTCATCGAGTCCAGTCACCACCACATTCACCACCTTACCACTTTATTAGATTCTTAGCTTGTCATCCTACAACTCAACAACAAATATCATGTTCATGATACTTGCCTCTTTCGCAAATAACTGCAGGTTAGATTATTATCTTGACATTTTGATTCCATTACGTTTACACATATTCCACAAAAAATTGAATCAAACGGATGAAATATCTAACATGGTGTTAGATGGCATTATATATCACATCAAGCTACACACATACATAAACTTGCTCATACGTTAAATCACAGCATATAGATCAAATAGATATCATCCTCATCAACACAAAAACACATATAAACCATTTATGGATCTCAAAGTATACTCCTTATATATATCGGCCTCCCGGTATCGAATGTTTACATACATCAAAATACATGACCCTCCGGCCCATTACCACATCTCGATGCAAAAATCGGCTCACCCGACCTATCAAAGCGATATACAAATACATGATACATCGGTGCCTCTATCACACCCCGGTTGCCCTCCCTCGGGAGGAGGTGGTAATTACACACCACCTACGGTGATTGGTGAACGGAACATCCATAAGACCCTGCCCGGTAGAAATGGCGTCCTTTCGTCATCGCCCGCAGACACGGTACTTTCGCGCTTTACTATCGGCAATACATGGTGGCGGTAACCTATCTGGCGCTGCTCGGGGAACTCCTCTTCACGGCATGTGGATACACATGCCCTCAGGTACGTCCTGCAACACCGTCTCCAGCCTACGGCGTATGTCATCAAAATCACCTCCGGTCACCGCAAGAGGAGCATGTGATGGCCCAAAACCAGGGTCATCAAACCAGCATCTCCACGCTGCTCTCTCTAGATCAGCTGGTAGCACCACGACGTCCTCATGCCGACGTCTCTCCCCCCCGCGACAGTCTCTCCGGCCCTTGGCGAGCCGACGCTCTAACCAACTCAACCTCGCGCCCGCGAGGTACCAAATCTGCACATACAAGCAACAACCGGATCATATCGGTGTCTATACATCATACATATAAAACTGATAAATTAAAAAAATAAAAAAAAAAAAAAAAAAAAAAAAAAAATCACATCATACCTCGGTGGTAGAACACCTCCCCAGGAGGCAACAACATACCTGGGTCCCCGATCCACCGGCATAGAGGCGCAATATGACGCGGCGTATGCCATATATCGTCGCTGCCTTGATGAAAATAATGTCATCGCCAGCCACCGTGGCGGGCAAAATCATGGACCGCGCTACCGATTCGAGGCTCTCGCGCCCGAAGCCTCCGGAAGAACCGTTAGTGGCGCCGACACCCTCTCCAAGAAATAGGCCATCGGGATGGAGCCAAAAGCAAACTCGGTGCATGGACCGTGCTTGGTCTAAACTGTAGCGATCATCCAGCGTATCTGAGGAAGTCGAGACCAGACAATAGCTTACACGGTCTGCCACCACCCTCTCCATCAAAAATAGCTCCCCACCAGCGATGGTGGGTGTGATGACCGTACACTTTCGAATAATCATGGCTGCTATGCAACGATGGCGAATCTCCATCCCGCGATACTCCTTTATCGTCCCGATAGCTTCATATCTCCCCGAGCAATATAAGCTCATTGATGATCGCAGCAGATGAAATTGCCCCTCGGCGGCCACAGACTCTGCGGCAATGGTGTTCGGAGAGGCCAGTCAAAAGTATATATCCTCCTTTTTAGCGATGAAGGGATTTTCTCTCGCATGAGGAAGCGATCGCGATAGGCTCCACATGGGTAAGGCCCAGATAAATACTCCGTGCGTGTCAACGGGCACTCAAGAACTTTAGCAACCCACTGGTTTCCAAAGTCGCACGCACACCTGGACCATTAATGGCCATGGCGTCTCGCAGTTGTGACCAGTCTCTCTCGTGCCATCACACATCCATGGTCACTGATGCCTGCACACAACCTAGAGTCCTATATTAGATTATTACAGCCATCAATACATCAAAAGGCTAATTTTCCACTTGAAACGCCCGCCTTAAAGCCCAGTTTACCACCCACCAGAGCGGCATGCGCTTGTCTTTGTTCACTATCTGGCGCCGCGTATGGCGCTGTGTATTTCCAGTAGCTCTTGGCCGATATCTGAAGCCGCATGGCAAAGTGGCGCCTTCTACCAGTGACGTTCTAGAACTGCGGCTCACCTGATGCACTCATGCGCTTTTGTCTACCTCCTGAAGTGCTGAAATTCCTTGAGATGCGCTTATTACGGTGTATGCGGCGTGCGCATGGGGCCTTCCTTTAATTCGCCCCGCATGTAGGCCCACATTCTACAAAACCCCTTTAAACCGCAATGCGACCACGCCTACCGCTTTAAAGGTGAAACCTGTTTCTATCGCGGGATAGTTAGACCACTAACACCAGGCTTCGCACCGCGTCGTTGAACACCTCCTTCTCAGAATCACTCAATCTCCTTTGAATCTACTCAAAAACTCTTTGCCAGCGGCCAGTACCGATAAGAGGTGGCAATGTGGGCCCTCATTATATAGACCTTTTGCCAAACTTCCACTCATCATTACGAGAGCCCACGACGTCCATTTTACAAACCGTCTCCAGCCACGGGATCAACACCACGTCATCATGCGGATGTCCACAGGCCACTTTTCATCCAGGCCCGAGCTTTTTCATAATCGCTGGCGATGCATGCAGCGCCATTGTCACATTTATCTAATACATGTTCATGTTTTTTATTCTCTTAAGATATTTATTTTTCACTTTGGGTGTTTGGTTGTTACGTGTCGGTACTTGATCATCATCTCTCAAACCTGTTCAGCCGGGTATGTATACATCAATGCCAGTCTCTCATTTATTATTACGTTTACATTTCAGGTCATACCCTGCGATATTGGCCCTTCGGATGCCCATCCGACTCTGCGGTACTCACACCTCCATTTTGCATTTTTAAGGGTACGAGTGGCGTTTTCTTACCCATGGGTTGTCTCATTCGCCAGCACCTTTTGCGCACACGGCCTCATTTTGTTTCTTCATTACCTTTAGGGATAAGTCTGGTAGTCTTTTTTCATCATGTGCCGAATTAAACGCCATTGCTTCTCCTCATTTTGCTAGCTTCCCGCCCTTGGACTCCCGGTACGTCGGCTTTATGGTTATGTTATTTTTACCTGCACCTCCACAGGATCATGAACCACCATTTCATCCACCATCCGGTTTGCCCATCTGCAGACCTATCTTCATTTCACCTCATCTGAGAGCTTCGCCAGTAGTTTACCCTTCATCAGTTTTTCGAAATTTTTGCCCTCCACTGCGGGCACTCATTTCACCTTTGGGGCTTTTCCGTTCGTATTTGTCTCTTTGTTTATTCATTATTTCTTGTACCAACAAGCCCTTTATTTTTCCAGATTATTTACTTTTAGCGTCGCAGATTGGTGACACCGCTCCGCCTTTGGCCGCAGCCATTATCGCCTTTGGTTGGGTATTACTTCTCCATTTTACCCTTGACGTTATCTATATCTTAAATTACTACCCGATTCACTTACCTTTATCCTGCATTTTGTTCTGCTTATCACCTCGGCACAATATCCTGCTCTTGTTGTCCCGGACGCGATCTTGTCACATGGTTGTGGCCACGACTTATATCATGCACCCTCCAACCAAAGGGGCGATGCAGGTCTTCCCTTCTTGGCTTAATATTACCTCTGCCCTTCCTCACCACGATTAGATTAAAATTGACCCTTTGCTTACCGGGAGAAAGCGTCCTTTATGGAACATCGGCCTGAATTTTCGGAAGGGTGACGGTATCTTGATTCTCATTTGCCATTTAATGAGAGATCTCCGGATGTACGAAGGGGAAACACCATGACTCCACGATGTCGTTGACCCCCATAACATTCGGCGCCAACGCTTTCTCATGTGGTGGGTATTACTTCGCGACTATTGCAGTTACTTTTATATGTCGGAGACCTCTGAACGGTGCGTTACCAATGCCCACATCACCATATTATTGTTTATTTTACAAAGACTATTACCTATAGTTGGTGTTCCTTTAAGTTGTCATACGCCTTTCTCATTCAGCTACGGACGTATGCCGATTTATCTACATCCATTTGTTCAAGTTCTCTTTGAGTTACATAATCAGGCATGGGGCATGCCAGCCTCGTTTATACACACTTGTATATTATTACGCGCAACCTTTTGGAAGGTCGGGTTCTACGAGTTCCTTTCTTCTCCAAAGGATTTCTCTGAACGATCCCACTCTTTCTCTCCCTTACGCCTGCATTCTAAATAAAAGAAACATTGATGGATTTGACTTCTTGTAATAATAACCTCATCCATCCAGGGGCATCTGTTATCCAGCGAAATTTCATCAACACATGGTAGACAAAGACTTCTGCATCGTCAAAGCCGGGGAACAGAAATTCATTCAGCTTAAGTTAATTCCATGACGTAAAAGATTCAAAACTATACAAAACTGACCAAAAAATTGAAGGCTTTATAGAACACGAATTGGCGCTTTACATATCGCATCAACGATAATCGTGCACATCAGTAAACTCGATGCCATGGCTATTGGTAGAAAAACCGTCTTTAATAAGCGACATTTATGGAATTGGTCGGCCTCCAACCACTAATGGATCGGCTCCCCAAACCCGGTTGACGCAAATCCGAAGCTCAATCCTCGCTGGTGAGGCAATTCAAAGAGATAATTAGGCCCTAAAGAACATTCAAAGAGAGGATTACATAACCAACCCAATGCTAGGCTATAAAATCCATGAATAACCACCATTTTCTCAAAATTCTAACGTTGGTATGCTGCCAAGATTATTAGGACTCATTCTTTAACAGAACACACGCCGACATCATTTCTGAAGATGTTCACCCCTCTCTTGTGTGGATAATCTTGGAGTTCTTTCTCCCACATTTCATCTTTTCATTGTAAAGGAAAATGACTAATTATGAGACCTCAATTCCATTTGGAAGAAGGGACTCATAGTCCCTTTTCTTCATTGTGATTTGGATTTCATCAATAGATCGGCTTATACATTGGTGATATTGGTCCATTTGGTAATTTATTTTTCATTTTCTTCATGCTCCGTTTTAATTAGTCTTAGTTTTAATTTTTGTTTTATCAATTTACATTTGTTTCTCTTTTCTAACCTTTCCTTTTCTGATTTTCATGCCACAGCAGTCAATGGGCTATAGCTATGCATTGCTCACTAGTGGCAGATTGAACCGCAAACAAAAACCGCCAACTATAGTACACTATACTGCCGCCGAGGAAGGAATCTATAGAAACTCAACCCGTTTTGAGCAGCCCATTAACGAGGAGAATCTCAAGCTTCGCCCATAATATTTTCGCGATCGGTAATATTTTATTATTCTCATCAATTTGGAAAGGTCCAAGCCATAGAATTTTGAACTTTGAGTGTTTCCCTTTTGGGTTGTTGATTTTATCCCACTTCGGTTCGATTTCCTGCTTCGAGCACTGGCTTCGACCTTGATTATCATGTTTTCATTTTACTGTTATTGGTGAACCCTGGAAACTTCTCCTTGCTCATTCTCTTTCTCCTCAATCCATTAAATTATCTAAATTCTTTGTTTGTATGCTTGACGAGGGTTGTCCCCTCTAGGAATGAGAAAGTTGTAGCGATGGGAGATATATATTAGTTGGTAGGATAACTTCTTTTCCATACACGAGGAAATAGGACAATTCCACAAAGTTCAACCAGATTTACACCAGGAAATAAGGACAATTCCCTAGGGATTCCTTCGGAGTTACCCTGTCATCCCATAGAGCATTTTGAAGTGCATTGTGCCAGTTTTGGTGATTTTCTAATACTGTTTTCTTGAGGATTCTTACCATTTTTTTATTTGTTGACTCTATAATGTCATTCCCCTATGGTTAATAGTTAGTAGAGTATCTCAATATGATACCCTTATATAAATAAAAACCAGTCAAAAAAATAGAATAAAAGTAGGATGCACTATAAAAAAACAAGAACGGAAGGTACCCCAAACCTTGTTATTATGTGTTGTTCCAAAAATTGGATTACTACTTGCTCATTGATATGGGTCAGAGGGATGGATTCTAACCACCTTGTGAAGTAATCAGTAGTAGTCAATAGGAATTTGTGCTATTTGGATGAGTTTGGATTTATCTCTTCAATGACATTTATTCCCCATTGCTTGAAAGGTATGTAAATGATTATCAGTTCTAATAGGATGGAGGCCTTCTTCTCTTTCCCAAAACTTAAATGGAAAACTTTTCACTTCCTCACATATGTGTGTGTGTGTGTCTCAAAATAAATTCAGCCAATAATATCCCACCCTTAAGATTTTATAAGCGATAGTGTTTCCTACAAAATTTCCACCTATAGGGACATCATGTATTTCGTTTAATACTTTTTCAGCATCTTCTTTCTCTAGGAATCTAAGTAATACACCACCATAGTTCATATGAAACAACAACAAATTTATGAGGTGGCACTGGACATATTTTAACCTAAGGGCTCTCCTCTCTTTGTGTTGTAGATGTTTAGGACAAGTGACATGATGGAGGAAATAAGATAGGTCAACATACTAAGAATCCTATCCAGGCGGAATGTACAATATTTCACTACACCATAAAGACAACTCATTATCCCAACCTAAATTTTATGATTCTAATATGTCTTTGGACACTACGACCGATTTTCATAACCCTTGTCCCATAACTATCCTTGCAGGTTTGACATATAGATCGAATTCTTGGATGATATCCATCCAAATCCCTCTCCTTTCTTCCATTTCCTGTTGCGTAAAAAGTGACCTTACTACTGGGTGGGGCACTATAACCTTTGTATGGTTCTTCAAGATATAGGATCTAAAGTGATTTACTAACTTATATACAACATATGCTTTTTTATTGATGCCCCAGTAGTTAATTTATAGTCCTTGGATATTAGTGCTCATGAATGAGATAGGAGCCTCATTGTTCTCATCTTTCTTTTGAGTAAGAACCGTAGCTAAGCACTGATCCGAAGTGAAAGTGTAGAAGAAGAAATATTTGATGAAATTAGGGTTACATAATACAGGGGATTGAGATATAACGATTTTAATTATATTGAATGCCTCTCTACCTTCCTCACTCCATTTGAACTCTGCCCATTTTCGTATCATCCTCTGTAATGGTTTAATTATTTCTGCAAAGTCTGGTGTAAATTTCCTTATGAAATTAATCTTCCCAAAGAAAGATTGTGTGTCCTTTTTATTGCGAGGGAGAAGAAGTTGTGAAATTTCCTTAACTCGTTCAGGGTCAATATTGATTCCATATTTAGAAATAATATGACATAGGATTTTTCCCTCTCTACCACGAATATGGTCTTTTTTGGGTTCAAGGAGATCCCGTACTTCCAACACCTTTCAAAAATCTAGGTGAGGTGAGTAATGTGGTATGCCCTATTGTTGGAGTAGATAGTGACATCATCTAAGTAAACCACTACACACTTCTTGATCAATCCTTTAAAGGCCACATCCATGGCTCTTTGGAAGGTTTCTCCCACGTTAATTAATCCAAATGACATGTGTTTGTAGGTGAATGTTCCCCATTTAGTCTGAAAGGTTGTCTTCAATCTATCCTCTTCTGATACAAAAAACTAGTTGTATCCCAAGAATCCATCCAAAAGTGAGAAAATATCATATCTGAACACAATCTACATGAGTTGTTCCATTGGGGAATATGGTAGTTATCATTTTTTGAAACCCTATTCAAGTTTCTAAAGTTTACACATAAACGAATTTTTCATGACTTCTTTTTCGGAAACTAGGTTGGCTACCCATGCATAACATCTCAATTGAAATATTATATTAGCATCTAATAGATTTTTGAACTCCTTCTCCATTAGGGGCTCTAGAGACGAATGGAATTTCCTTAAAAAAAATTGGAACGACTTGACCTTAGGTTTAATGGGAATGGTGTCTTTAATTATCCTAGTATAATACATTTTCAAATCTTGGTAGGACCAGGAAAAAACATCCTGATATTATCTAAACAACTTTAGGTAATCCTTCTTTTCCTCAGCAGACAATGATTTCTCGAGGTTAATATTTTTGGATTTTCGATAGTTCCTAGGTTTATGACTTCATAGACTAGACAAGAACTAATGGTTTTGACATTCTCGGGGCCTTTAAATTTCTCTTATAAATCAAAAAGGTTTTCAAGGTTGACTACTCCATTGAGAATAGTATAAATTTTGGGTTGAGATGTACTATTATATTTATCTTCACTATGCCCCACATTTCCATGCTCAACTTGTATCTCTTGGAAAATATCATCATCGATATCTAAGTCCCTAAAGTTTTCTTCATTGGTTAGGAAATATATAATTTGTTCATCCACTTCAAATACCCTCTAGTTGGTGATTTTATCGGGGATGGAAGGTTTTTATAATAGTTATATGGAAAACCTAGAAGCCTCGTAATATTCGAGGAGAGATAATCTTCAAGTTGTTGTAGACAGAGAATCAACAAGTATAGTCTTTTCTCGAGGGATGGTTGTGATGTTAAATGCTAGAAAGTTATCTATCAACCTATGAAATTCCTACTGATAGTTCCTTAAGTGAGGATAATTGCAGTGGATGGTGTTATTTACCTCTTGGACAATGATTTTCGAGTCACTGAAGACAACTAGTTCCTTGACGTTTAGGTCAATAGATTTCTTGAGTCGTTAAACCACTGCCTCGTACTCAGTGGTATTGTTTGTGCATTCAAACTCTAATATACATGATAATAAATTGTGTTTTTCTACCAGGTCAATAAAAAATCATCCTGCACCAACTCCTTCCTAGGATTTGGATCTGTCAAAGAACATGGTCTAGATCTCAGAAGTGAAGTTTGGAACTTTCTTGTTAGGTTCCACACTCGAGGTTTCATTTTTTTCTTCTAAGATCTGAACATGAAAGATCTATTTGATATTACTATATCTCTCAATTATTTTTGAGTTTTCGAAGCGACAATTCTGACTTTTGTGAGAACAATAATTTAGATAAGTAAGGTGAGAGATTTCCAAAGTATGAGTCGCAATAATAATTTCCTAACATAGGAAATTGTGTAGAGTAAGGTTCATTCATGGCTTCCAAATCAATGACAATATGTTTCAAATATTTCTCCTTGTCAATTATGATCATGTTACGATCCCCCTTCAGTGGTAACCATAAGTGGAACTAGTCAGTGTTGAAGTAACCATAAGTGGAACTAGTCAGTGTTGAAGTAACCATGTATTTTTTCGAACCATCCCAAACTTAAAAACATCCCATAGGATTCGAGAATAGTGACCACGATGATATCAATGACTTGGTGAAACTTAGGGTTAGAGGAAATGTGAATCACAACATCTTTCAGTTCACTGATTACCTTAACTTTTGTTCTGTCTAGTTGGATGATGTGTGTATTACTATTGGTGGGCATGGTGTTCAACTTCTTACACACTGACAGAGGCATGACATTTGAGGATGCACCAGAATAATTTTTCTTTCATCTTTTTATATCCCGTACCAAGTTATATTCTAGTTTTGACATTTTCAAAGTCTGAAATTTTGGGATAGAACTAAGTATCATGTGTAGCTGAGCCCACAAAGTGGTTCTTTTGGGATTTTTTGGAGCTTGTTATATAATATGCTTATTTTCTATGATAGGACCTTTGATCCTTGTTTGGACTACCAATATTTCAGGTGGTTCTTCCTCTTCAGTGGGACCATCAAAAGATGACATGTGACTAACATCCCACAACACCATGGTTGTTTGCTCAAGAGGTTCACTAACCTCATTTTCTGTGGCATTCGATGTTTGATCATTGGGTTGATAAGTAAGGGAAACACCATCCAATAAATGATTGGCCAATAAGTTCATGGAATTCACCCATTGGGGGCAGTCTTGCTCTGAATGGTTTTCTTGATGATAATTGCAAAAGGAATCATAGGCTACTTCACCTAAGTCAAAATTTAATTTGGTTGGGGGAGGCTCAATAGCTTTGTAAGGTGGTGTTTTTCTTAATAAAGGTTTGTAAGGCCTATGGTTTGACATACCTTCACCTGCGTTCCTCTTCATGTCTACAATATCATTGGATAATTGTTTAAACATTATTTGTAGACTCGCCATGTTTGCATTGTCCTTCTGGGTGTTCTAATCTGCTTATTTCCCTGGAGGTCGGGTATATGGCTATTAGTTTCCTTCTTCGCTAAGGAGATTTGATTGTCCTTGAAGCCTTTCATTTGGAACTCGATAATTTTGGCCTCCTCAAAGTTCATAGCTTGACTTTTCTTAGATTTAGGTTGAAATTTATTGAGGATTTTTGTAAATATCTAATTAAAATATTTGACCTTTTCCTTAGGTCCCATGGTGGAAAACAAAATCTCTACTATTAATGCTCCCGTAGTTGTTTCTTCAACGAATTTATCCAAGAATTTTTTCTGGAATTTTGTCCAGTTATTTATGGAACCAACTGGGAGGTTGAAGTACCATGTCGAGGCCAAGTTCTCAAAGATGTAAGAGAAAATTATACATACTACATCTTCATGTTGTACAATCATCAATATTATCACAAGTATAAATTTTAAAATATGGTCTTCCAGTTGTCCAGATGTTTCAGGATCAAACTTTGGAAGAAGCTTCTCTCAGTGCCTATGAAATTTGTGCAATAGTCCTGGTATGGCCAGAGCATTCCTAGCCAACCATGGTTGATCATTTTCATGATGATCATTACCCTCAGGGATGTCTTCGTTATTATCGCCCATGTCTTCTGACTCGTCCTCAAATTCTTCCAAATCAGAACCTACTTCTTCAGAGTCAAAATTATCATGCACATAGTAGGTACTTGTTGGTGGGATAACAACCAATTTTTCAAGAATAAAACTAAGAGGTTGATTGATTTCAGTCAAGTAAAAATATTATAAATCCTTGACTGTATGGACAAAAGTGTGATCAAGGGTGTTAAAAATTGGTCTATGGTTTTGTTTCTTGTGGGGTAAGAAAGGAGCTATTGGCAATGCTCTGATTTGTCAATCATAAGTTATGGTAATCCTCCTAAACACGTTGATTTATTCATGTGGGATCACGTAGGGTATGTCTGGGTGAAGTTATGTATCATCTTCAACACGTGATGAATCACTGGTGATGGGGGTACCTTCTATAACAAGGTTTTCTTGAGAAGGAATAGCCATGCATGTTGGCTATTTTGAATCTATAGGATGTTTGTGATATATTTTTATTGGAAAAAATGTTATGAATAGCCATGCATTCATTCAAACCTCCTTCTAGCACCAATTCTATTGAGGGGTCTAAATACCTTTAAAATCAACATTATGAATCACACCCAAAGATGAGGCCCAATTAGAATCTTCTCTGTTTGGGGTAGTGTGATTCTTCGGATTGGTGGTCTGATGAGTTTCAATTGGCTTTGATATCTTACTACTTCCTTTCTGTTACCATATTTATTTTGGGGATTGTTTCTTTTTATATTTAATTTTTTAGAGTAATATGACACACCAAAGGGTTAAAAGTAATTAATCCAACGAACCATTAAATGAGTAAGAAGAGATAGCACCATTAACTTCAAAGACAAATTTTAAAGAACAATGTTAATGTGTAACCAAACAATTGCTATATGTATGGCCCCATTAGAAATAATTCATAGGAACAATTATATAAAATTAACTATATGTGCATGCGAGACATATCAATTAGAACATGTTAGAGATACAAAAATAATTCTATATTTATATAGACACATGTATCATATATCAAAGAAAACAACTCACACGCAGATTAACGTGAAACAAGAATTGGATGTAAAGCAACAATTTCCATAAGACAACTTGACTAATAAAAAGATTACTAGACATCCACACACGATGGTACATAGTAGAACAATCCATACTGTTCACGTAGATCACCAATTATATTCCAAGAAAACACTTCAGGCTCTAGCAAACCTTTTCATTAATTGTCAAAATAGTTCTCCCAAAAAAATAACAACTAAAAAATACATGAAATGAAAAAAAGGTCTATCATATCTCTAGAATTCTTTTATTTATAAAAAAATTAATTGTCAAAATAGTTCTCCCAAAAAAAATAACAACTAAAAAAAAAAAAAAAAAAAAAAAAAAAAAAAAAAAAAAAAAAAATTTTATTTATAAAAAAATCAACTTAACAAAAACTCCGCCACATACCAACTAAAATAGACACCAGAATTGAGTCAAGATGACGGGTGATATGAGAATTTTGGGCTCTCGGGATAAGCCCATTAATCAAAATTTGCCTTTGAAGAGCTTTCCGAGTGGATGTCTCAAATTGAACATGAACTTTGGTGATAACTCATTGGCATAGCCACCTTATGATTGTTCCTAGTATATCTAAAGTGTGTTTCATGCACCTCTAATTTCACTGCCTATGGTGCAGAGTGTGCTTCTTCATGCACTCGACTACCTGTTCTATATGGTGCATAATATTAACATGCCTGATCACATGCTTCTGCATGTTCCCTCTCTCCATCACATTGATCTGTTGAATATGTTCCTTTTTTTCATCGACCGACAGTTGCAACTTAGCCTCCATCTCCTTAATCGACTGAAAACCAAGAGGGGATCTGAAAGAAGGAAATTCAAGTTCTGTCATTGCTTGATTAATCTTGTCCCAACTTCAATTACGTTGAGACCACTCCTCATCTATTATGTCCATGGGTTCATCGATGATTTTGGCCCAATCCTTGGCCTCTGACCTTATTTGATCCATTTGTTTGTCTGACAACATCTCTATGTTGTGGTCTTATGATCCCTTTTCCTCTTGTATCGCCTACACAAACTCCAAATTTTCCAGAGTACCAATTTCTTTCTCAACCCATCTCTGCACTTGTTTTCCAGTCATTTGTAGTAGCATGGATTCTTTATGAAGATCCACAACCCTTTCTATCAGATTTTTTTGTATCTTCTCATGACTATCATGCAACTCTAGCAAGTCTTCTTTGCATTTCACTTCTCCTACGGATCCCTTATGGTATTGTACTTAGTGCCTAAGGGAATCAATTTTGGACATGGCCTATTCTAACTTCCTTTCCTCCACCACTTCTTTTTCATAAGAATCATGGGATATATCCAAACATATAGAGTAAAGATAGCTTGATCTAGCCTTCTTTATGTCAATTATTACTTCCTCGGTGGTGTTGACCGCTTCACTATCCATCATTAACTTTCGCTTTTTATGAGTTCTCTTCACTATATATTTTGGATTCCTATAATGAGAAAAGAGATCTAGGTATGCCACATCATCCACTAGTTTGGGAATAGGTTGATCAACTTAGGATAACATACTGCTCAATACCCATGTTGTATATAAATGCTTAGATATTGGGTCCTGGGTAACTTCTTTGATTGGTGGCTCTTAATCAAACATTTTTGTTTCTTGGTCAGGTTTCTTCTCAACCTCTATGTTCTCCTAGGTATTTCCCTAAATTTTCTCTCGTGTTCCTTTGTCTGCAGTTAGTGAGTTCCCTAGAATACATGTATGGGGCATGTCGGTTCCTCCTAAATTCCTATTTAAGTGATCAAGACTAGCATCAACATTCAGGTTTTCTTTTTTCCCATGTTCAGTGTTCTCCTCTTATTCTACATTATTATTCTCCTTACCACTATGTGACTCCTTATTTTTTTTTTCTCGATACCTTGTTCTCTCAAATCTTCTCCATATTGATTATCCTCATTATCTAATTCACTCGTGTTCTCCACTTTTTTATTAAGTAGTGATACCTCTCAGTATTCTCCACCTAAAGGGTATTCATTTGATTTATCACTACTCGATGAGATGTCACTGTCGCTCTAAGGAGGGAGATCATTATCCATTGGGGAAGAACTATCCTTCTTTCCACTTTCTTTCTCTTTTACCTCTGCCTCCTGTTTTTCTGGTGTTTTTTTTTTTCGAGAATTTTCTTCTGTTTTGGGGTTCTCATTGCTTATAGGAATGACAGAGGCATATCCCTTTTCCTCTTATCCAGTTAATTCAATGACTTCATCTACTTTTCCCATGGTGTTTTTTTGTTTTCTATCCCTCACCATTCTTCTGTACCGCCTCAATGGACTCTTTTTGCAACCAATCTCATTCCTCCTTTTTGTGCCACCTTGTCGCTTCATACTCTATCTTTTTCAACTCCTCTACCCAACTATGTGATTTCTTTTCCTTGTCTTTGGCTTCTTGGTTACGAGATTTTTCTTCTCTATTCTTCTTTCTCTGTTTGATGAACTCAAGTTATCTCTTATTTCTTTCTGCCTCTCTCCTTTGTTCATCCAATTTTTCTTGTTGTGCCTCCTAAGTTTCTTTCTTTCTCTGCTCATCTTGAGCCTTCCTTTCTTCAACTTGTTCCTTTTGGATTCTTTCTTGCTCAACTAATATGGCTCATTGTTCTTCCTTTTTCATGGGATCTCCTACACCTCCTATCTTCTCTTTACTTGGTCTTGAGCTAGAATATGCTCCAACCTTTACCATCTTGATTTTTTCTTCTACAAACAGAGATGTGATAACAATTGTGTTTGGATTTTCCCTTCTCTTTTTCACTTCCCACTAGTCTCGGGCATCTTTTGTAAACAATTATTCTTCCCACTTCTCATGGGAATATGGATAACTTAATACCACTTTTCCTACATGTTTTTGAACTAATCCCTTAGGATCATGTTTCCTGTACCTTCCTATCATGAACCTATATTCTAAGTGGACCTAGCCTTCTTGCTTCACATGGTTACCATATTTCAGAACACAATATCTTATCTGGAAGGTATAAATAATCTCTTTTATTTTACAAAGGTGGCATTTAACCCTTGCATGATTATTTGATAACAAATTTCTCCAACCACTAACTTTTCTAGAACAAATATAGATAAAAAATGTGGGGGGATCATGGCTCCATAGATTCTCAGGTAGGTGTATTTTTCTTCCAGGTACCAATTCCCTATACAATTTAGCGCCTTCTTGCCCGGTTTTGATAACCTTGGGACACTCTTGAACAAACACAAGGAAGTATATTATGGGGATAAATAAATCACTTATTTAATAACAATACCTTTTATACCTATTTTCCCATAACATATTGAAGTACACATGGACTTACGACTCATAAAATTTCCAACTCCATGACAGTCATAGAAAAATGTTTTGTGTACATAGTACATACAATAGAAAAGACACTGTGTGAAACTCGGGAGGATTACCTGGCTTTGGATATTGTGCTTGACTGATCTTCAAACTGAGTTTCTTTGAGATAAATCCTCCCC
Source organism: Picea sitchensis (assembly GCA_010110895.2). Classification (NCBI taxonomy): domain Eukaryota; kingdom Viridiplantae; phylum Streptophyta; class Pinopsida; order Pinales; family Pinaceae; genus Picea; species Picea sitchensis. Next base: position 64,839 of record SNQJ01S0051482.1, on the reverse strand, counting down.
AATTAAAATTCGTGTACCACATTGCTACATAGTATGCTAAGGGTATCCATGCATAAGAGAATTGAGAGCAATATCTTTCATCGTATAATATGCATAATAGGATCATTACATACATATATGGCTCCCTCAAATTCAAAATGGCATACCTTCCCCCAAATTTTTTAGTGAATTTCCTATCCTTTTTCCACCAACTATTTAGTACCTTGTTGATCTCGTACTTATCATAGAAATCATTTAAAAAATCCTTGGTGAGGAATTGATCTGGTTCTGGAAGTTTTTAATATTGAGCCATGTCCTATGGGAGGAAATACCCTATACATTATCCTTGATCATTAATAATTTTGTAGTCTTTAGCCTTGGTATGGTTGATGAACCACTCCATCATCTCCACATAGGGGAACATAGGTGCTATGGAAACAACTGAATGATTCATAACCTACTTAATTGTCAGGAAGACCTCATCATCTACCTCCGTAATAAAAATATAATTATGTGGAGTGGACTTTGGATATTACCCTTTATCATTTTTTCAATAGAAATCATTCCAAGAAGAGATATGTACCTAGGTAGAGGTTTCTCTCATCTCACATGTCTCAATGTCGTAGTATAGAGGCACAATATTCAAATACTTCTTCAAAGGTAGGATAATCAATGGTGCAGCTCCTTTTGAATTCTTGGCCTCTTCTAGCAATTTTGACACAACATCTGAAATTTCTTCGGGATCACTGGAGTGAATTCTAGGCTTCCTTGGAGTACTCTATGTAGGCGTCTTCTTCGGGGTCATTTCACTGACATCCAAATAGCGACGATTAATGACTATAACATGATGCGATAAAAAATTTCTAGAACTCAACTTTTCACATACCTTTTTGAGCAAACTTCCGTTCATACAGGCGCAATGTCACTTACCTTTCTAAATTTTCCAAACATTGGAAATGTCCATGAAATATTCTATTAGAGTGGGCTCGATATCTCTAATTTATTATCAGGGAATAGAGTAAAACATCCATTCAACCAGTACAAATACAACAATAAAACAATATGTGGGTGAAGTGTAAGTTTAATACCTTCGATTTTGATGTAACGGGGTGATATTTGAGGATTAATGGAATTTAAATGCAAGAGTATAGACTCACTTACCTCCATTGGCCAAGTTGATGCACCGATGTGATGATCAACAACTAACTAACATGGTATTACTGTGGCACCGTGATTTGATCGGGGTCCTGAGGATATGGAACGTTAATGTTTCTCCAATCACAATGTTGGGTTTCTCATTTGTGACGTTAGGAAAACATGTGGAGGGTTATGTGGATATACTATCATGGGGCTCATAAATACATGTGTCTATACCTAGTTGGAAAATTTGTGTGACTGTTGCGTTGAGTGTGTAGAAACCTAAATTAATTAAGCCTAGTAAAATTCATAATTTAAACATTAAGATTATTCAGCATAAGCAATGAGTAATTTCTTTCAGCATATAAGTAGCATAAATTAAATTTATGAACAACATGCTAATAATTTACATAATCATCACATAACTCAACAAATTCAGAAATAAAAATACCTCTGACTAATGTTATTATCCCAATATCTGGTTGTCCTCTCTACAACTTTTCCTAGCCTGATGCTCTGACCAAACCCTGCCCAAAACCGACTAACCACCCAGCCAGCTAGGGGCAGCCTTTCCGGCTCCCTAGCTCCAGGATTCCGTGAGGATTCTTGGCCCCTGAGCCCAAAACTCCTAGCAACCTAGTACCCCCTGCAACAGTACAACCAACCTCCAGAACCAAACCCCAAAACCAAAAAAATATCCCACAAAAAATTTATAGTCCTCTCCTCCCAATTTTTCATAATCCCCCTTCCAAAGGCCTCTGCCCAGTCTTATCTCCCCCCATTCATCGACTCCCTACCCTCCATTAATTCCACCCACCTTATCCCTCCATTTATTACCCTATCCTTCCCTTTATTACCTTATACCTCCACTTAATGATTCATTACCCCCCCACATACGTAAAGTCTTATAATAAAATAAAAGTTATTAATCCATTTAATTCATTACCCAAATCATTGAATGTGTTAAGTAATCAATTAATTAATTAATCGACATTTATTAAAGAATAAATAAATAATTATTATTAACAATTAGTCATTACTTAACTAATATACATTAAGACAGTTAATTAATTAATTAACTATACTTAATAAACCCTAT